>JAUOBX010100392.1:0-12830 GCA_032360705.1 Eupentacta quinquesemita
CCTAGCATCAGTGAGCTATCATTTGGGGAACCACGTCAGGTAATTTTCTAAAATACCGTGACAATATGCATCAACTAGATCTTACCTCTGATAATTGAGGCCTGTATGAGTGCGCAACAATAAGGCACTCAGCGAAAGCTGTTGCCTACATTTGTTTCCTGGGAGAAGTGATGGTTTGAAGGAACTTTTCTGATTACAGTTGGATGGTTCGGATCATCGGATGAAATCTAAATGCCGAACGAAATTTAGGAATAGGTTAAAATCGAATTCACAGCCTAACAACGTCCATTATTATAACTTTTACCACTGTCGATAATTTGAGAATGCACATATACAGGATATAAAGTACAACGAATGATTGACATTACATTCCGACGACCACATGTTGTCTATGTTATGGACCTTTATGTGTGATGGACCCAAACATTAGTCATCAAAACTGCACTGAAATACGACAGTATTCAGTGCTGAGGATGAGTTTATGGCATCTCACATGCAAAGCGTCACTACCAAGTTGTACATTTTATTCAGTTGATCAGTTGATCAGTTAATATTTCTTGACATCGGAAGACTTTTCCGGTCATCAGTAACCACCCAACAGATTGAGACAGCATTCGGTGAACAGGATTTATCATCGAGTTCGAGAAAAAGACTAGCGTGATGACTGCCTCAGAAACACTTCTGCATGGTTGTGGAGTGCGCTATAGTAAGTGTTCATATACATCCTCATTCTTACTTCGAAACGGGCACTGATCGAGTCACCCTTTCACTATCATGCGCCATGAATAAGTAGTTGTTTAGGTAACGCAGTATAGTTAATCAACCGCATCTGAGGCATCAATGCATGACTATACTTCATTCAAGTCGAGAGGCTCGCTGGAGGCCTTCATATCAATTGATATTCCCCGTCGAAAAAATTGTGGACATATTAGGATGCACAATATTGTGGTTCCGGTGTGAACCATCCGTAGGCTACATGGTTAAGGACTACATACGAAGCATAGCATTCTTTTTTATCCCAATGGAAGCACTAAATTATGAATCGTTGACTGACACATTATCCCCTCTTTCGAGTGAAATCGACATACTCCTGCGGTATAGCTCTTCTTGAAAAACAGAACAATCGAATAATGCATTATTCGTGAATTTGCATGTGTTATGTTGAATTGACGTATGCACTGCTGGAATAATATGACAAGAAGGGCATACAGAAAATGCTTCGAATTCGCCAATCATTGTCGTTTTAGGTGAATACTGTCGTCATGTGTCGCAGGTTCACGATCCATTTGTCCACAAACAAGTTATCAAGCATCATTATCTGGATCAATCACAATGTGACAGTACGCTCGAGGGCTGTATTGGTCTCCGTGCTCTCACTGTCTACCGTACATGTGGCGCAGTGAGAAAGAACAACGGGACGAGTGAGAGCATTTATCGGAGAAGTATTTGTAAGATGAAACAAATGCTTCCTGAATGCTCATCTATGTTATATTGGGTATGTATTGTACTGTTCAATTGAACTGTTCCTACCATAATATTTTATCCAGGATATGACCATCTGCGTGTGAACAATGAACATTTCTCCTTAAAACAAATACTGATTACATAATGTATGCAAACTCACGCACTTCTTAAATGTTGATCCCTCGTGTAGTACTTCAATGAAGGTTGGTTTTCTATCGTAGGTACTCGACATTTATTGGGTGATTGTCCCCCAAGTTAAAATTTACATGAGTTCATCCGAATTTGAAATGAGTTAATATAATAGTGAAATATGAATTAAAACCCGTGCTGAGAATGCTTCAATAGCCGTCTTCGGACAGGATTCCCCCGTGAATACCCTGAGACATAATCGGCATTGAATTTACTTATTGATAGAACGCACGACGCTAGATTTTATAGCAAATTTTAGCCACTCGGGGGCTGTCAAAATGATTACCATAGAATTACCCGGATAGGCTACAGTCCATAAAATCCTGCTCCCCCTCAAGTCAATAACAAACCATTCCTGACCACGGCAAGGTCACGTAGCGACGAACAGAGTCCCGCTCAGCCTATCGTGATACCAGCGGCCCAAAACACATCGTAACCCTCGGACTGCGAGAGGAAGATTCGTACCCCACCTTTGTATGTTCAAAGTGGCGTGAAAATAGCTGAAATTAACTATAGATACAAACAGCATGTGACCGCAATCAGTGGCTCACGACGAGAGCCGATCAAATGGAATATAAGCCTATTGGTACAAACAAACAAACGTGACATAAGTCATCCCCTCCCACCACATGTTATATAGCTAGGTTGATATCGATCACTTCAAATTTATTGGTCTGATATCAGGCTAGAAGACAGGGAATGGAACACCAACAACATGATATACTCAGAGCAAATGACCCTCATCATCCCCGTCTTTCCAAGTACATTACGTTGGAGACGTGATCGCAATCACAGACTTCTAGTCCTGCAGGCGGGATATCGAGCATGCGATAGCACATCTGACATTACTAACATGCTCAATTTGCAGATCGATAACGTAATTTTCTTATTTTGTAGTCTCTTCAGCTATAAAAAAAATTGGATGTCTAATTCCAAGGCAAAACTGATTCTACATGATTATGAGAGTTGGCCTAGCCTTCTTCACGAGGAAATCCGAGCGCGTGAACTAAATTACTAGCTAGTAGTATGGTAGTTCTAGCTTGTCAGATGTTATAGCTGGGTGGTCAATTGGTCATTATTGACCCTTAGGTATTGCCGCAATCAAAACCAGCACCATAACCATCACATACCAAGAATCCACAAACATAAGGTACGAATAATCATCATCGATCTGGAGTATTTTTTGATTTATGAGATCAGTCACGCAATATTATTCAATCATTTCACCAAACATCTGGCATCACTATCATCAAACTTCAGAGTAAAATTATTGACGTTCGTTATAACATTGATTTCAAGAATATACCAAAGGAAGTACAGCGAAACCTTGTCATATTTTGATCAAACAGCTGACCACATTATGACTCTCTTGTCTGTTTATGAGAATTTGTAATTCCAGTTTAGCTATCTTAGTCAAGCATGTTACTTTACACACAGCGCTACTAACACAAACCCTACCTATACAAGTTGATATTGCTCCATGTAACACTCACAACTCCACGATTGATTGCAAGATTCAACATAAATTTATAAATAAGCACATCGACATTTACAAGGAGCAGCTCACCAAATTAATATATACCTTGTGATCATCTGTGATCCCAATACACCAAACTAGAAGCCACGCCATGGACACCTAAGAAAACAGGTCATACTGATCATCGATGTGCATCGACAATAACTGGGCGTCTTCATGAATAGTGTTTAGATGATATTTGAGCATGAGTGTGACCAGTCTTACCCTGCTACCGAAAACGCCATCTTACGTCCTCATCCGACTTACGCTAAGTGAAATCCGGAAACTGACCTCTCTCTCAACCTTTGGCGGGGGGAGGGGAAATATTCGTGTTTAACCATGCTAACTGCTTATTGGGAACCGAAGAGACCTATTGCGACTTCCAAGTCCACATGAATCACTGAAACAGCACACTCGAGAGCCGAAAGCTCGCTCGCGCATTATGAAAACAGTCACCTCCTAGATTCCTAGAAAATGCTGGAGGTTAGGACATGATAATCGAGATTTTGTGCATCGGGTACCTGTTCAGTCAGTTGTAAACATTCGAGCAGTCTCTCAAAATGATAGATGTCCAAAATAGTATATATTAATTAACGCTTCTGTGGCGTCCACGCAAGGTGTAATTAGGGCATTTATACTTTATTCGGGTCAAGAGGCATCCTCAGGAGGCCCTAATGACTGTTGATGTCTTCGGTTACGGAGAATGTGGACATAAGATGCACTAGAACTTATGAACCCAGATGAGACCTCTCCCGTTCTTCCTGATCGCCTCTCTGTGTTCTTACCAGTTCATCCAAATTACGTAATTTCTTTTCGTACCCCTGCTTGATCTTTGGAATGGAAACGATCTGCTGGTTGATACATGACACAATCTCATGTCTAGTTTTTGCACTGTATGTATCCCAATTTAACGGTCATGTGGAGGAAATTTGAGAACAGCTCAAAGCGAATGCACTTATTTGATTTCCTCTCAACACTATCTCGATTATATGTCTGCTTTGAATCGAGTTCATGTCCACATGGATTCCCGTGGCGTATTCTGCATGTCACTGCAACAAATGCAAATCTGGATGAAGGTACTCTCATTCTCGCATATGAACAAGAAGATCTCATTTCAACTACTTCACGCTTCACTGAGAATATTCATTCAAGTGGAGGCTCTTTATCATTTAATATTGGCGCGAATAAGAGCTAATGTAGGCATGTGAGGGATTGTTGTTACTAAAGCTAATGCTCTAATTTGATTTCCTTCCAACGTTGTCTTTCAATTGTATGTCAGCATTGGATGGCTTCCACGTCCACATGAATCCTCGGGCGTATTGGACACATTTCGTGCAGAAAAATCAATCTGAGTAGAGCTACGTTCCTATTCGCAGCTGAACTAGTTGAACTTGTTTCCGAAAACAAATTACTCCACACTCCGACTATTCATTCAAAAGTTGAAATGAGGAACTGCAGATGTCTCTACTCTTTGCTGTCCGTGAACAATTACTCTATGCATTGGCGATAGTACAATCAGTGAACCTTTTTTTTCTAACGATCAGAAGTTAACACCCACCTCTTCAACATAGGAATATATTGTCGCCCTCAAACGCTATTTTGCGACATACTCAACATCCATTCGTTATTTGGTATATGGTATATTTACAGAGGGCCTTGGCAATCTGTTCATATACCTTTAAGCGATATATGAAGTGATATAGGGCTGGGGTGAGGCCTATGGTGTTTGACTGGCTACCAGAGGAAACGAATGATGTCAATGAATCAGTAATTGTGCCTAGCTACGGGTCAGTCCCATCACTCGCTCTCATTCCATGTTAGGTAAAAAAAAAATCCCACCTGTTTCGCCTATTTCGGTTTCATCCTAATTAGATCGAACACTCGGCATTTTACTGCTATGGGCAGGATGAGCACGAATTTTCAGACTATAGACTCAGAAACCCAACCCGAAGGTTCGACAGGGGTTGAGTCAACTTATCGCAAAATTGGATGCCATGTTTGTTCAGGAGGATGGTGAAGGTTACGTTACGTAAGGTAAGCAGTCCAGGAAGCATCAAAACTCAAACCTCCATGAATATATTTGGGCACGCTGTTCCTGCCTACTATATTATCGATTTATTCATTTCACTTCGATTATCATTTTTAATCTACTATGACCCACTGTTTTACTAAGTTACTAGAATTCAATGTACGTTTTGCGTTTATTTGTTATCATCATATAACAGTATCTGACGACTGACGGTGATTTCTTCGGTTATGATGAAATACAGTCATCATTGCAGTTACCTGTGTTATGCTGGTTTCGTTTCTACCGTTTCATGGTCCATTTCGCCGAAAGCAGCTGTTATATTTATGGACCGCTGTACCGATCAATTATTCGCTACGTTTGAATGCCTGTCGCATTATATTATTGAGTAGTAATACGTACGAAGCTGATCATATCACAAAAACGATCTACACTTACGATTCAAACCAGAATTACATATCAGGTTTTCTACCAGTGCGTAGTTCTCAGTGAAACAGACTCTGAACTCCACACGGACTCCATACGGACTCTGAACTCCATAGTTTGATTGCATTGACATAATGTATGAACATGAAAAAATCCGAAGGATCCTTAATTCAGTTACCTGGTAGTATATATACGTTCATTCTGACGCCATACAGCGAGCGCAATTTAAATCGCCTCCGTAATAGAAATGATGAAAATTTTCATAGGAAAATGATATCATCATCAACATTTTAATTAGGAGTCACCCAAGGCGAATCTGCATAAACTGACATATACAGATCGACCGAATTACTCAGCAATAGAGGCAGTAGCAGTGATGCAGTGAGAAATTATGATCCACTGACTGATCGTAGAAGCAAATTTCTACTGAATTATTACATACCGAGACATCTTCAATTGTTTTGGAGTGTCATCCCCTCGCTCACTCACTCAGTCAGTCTCATGACTGTGAGGTGATCGAGAAAACATGTCGGTAGAAGCTGACATCCTCCTCCACGAACATATGTGACACGCAGGTGCGGCACGTCCGAGCCGGTTCAATCCTCCACATTTGCAGCCGCCCTCCGCGGTGCTCGGAAGTATGACCTCACTAAGACCATGCCTTGTGTTGTGGCCAAACTTAATTGTAAAACATATGGCAAGGGTGTATTTGTTATTATAATCAGCTGTGGATCCTTTACCAGGTGCACCCAATGAGGCGGTTCTCCTGTGGCAGTACCTCAATGCGGAGGTGGAGGTAATTAAACGCTGAGCGCATATCGAAAAATATATAGCCTACCCAACATATATTTTAGGTCTCCGGTATATGACCCGACTGCTATTTGAATATCAGCTTCTGATGCTGTTATTCAAACAACACAAACTGTGAGTCCATTGCAACACAAATGGATGGCAAGTTTCACCAGGCAAGCTTTGTGAATCTCAATTTGGACCCTTTCTCGTTTCTTATTCTTTCAATGTAGAATCGCAACATTTCTGCTACAATCTCTCATGGGATCAGATCTGTACATTAAGCGTTCAACTATTAGGCCGAAAAGACAGTTCTGTCATTATATTTTCTCTCAGAGGAGTTTCAAGGGGCTTCGAGAGTTCTGAATGTAGGCGTAAATGAACGGTACCTCCCGGAAAATTGTAGTTATAGGTTGTGCCAACAGAAAATTGAACATCTAAATCGAAATGGTGTTCGGGTGCATGCACGCAATGAGGCGTTACTGTGGATTAACCCCTTTAAACTGTGAATTAAACCCATGGCTATACCCTTGAAGGTATCTTTCATTACCCATCCCACCACGCCAACAAAAGTGGTTAAGAGAGCTGACATCATGGATAGAAAGAGAGCTTGGTAAAATATTATAATGCTGCTGATACCGAGGATGCCCATCCTACGAGTGATGAGAACTGGAGAGTAATACAGCTATTGGTGCTATGACGGAGTCGCCCCCGCTGTAACCTCTACTGAAGATGAAGATATGTTGAGTGATTAATACAACACCGGCGACATCAACGATCACGAGTATCAAATCAGCAAAATCGAAAGACTCCTTCAGAAAGATCCTTCCGAAAATTCCAAGGAGAATAGGGGATGTTATTGCCATAGCTGTCACATCACCAGCTAGCATACGGGAAAAGCCGAAAGAAAATAGAGAAATCGCCGTCGCATTCGCTAATCCGCCAGCACATAGCAGAAAGACATGGCCCCTTGTCTTGAGTCGGAGTGACGTTCCCAGATATGTTACTAATGGGATCATGAATATAAGAAGCATAACGGAGGTGAAGAATAGAATACGAAGATCGGCATGCTATCCTTGGTATATCTGACAAGAACATTCTGCACTGCAAAGAGGAATACACTGACTAACGTGAATTATATAGTCCTTCTTCTGTACAATTTGACAAACAGTGAATTCAAAGAACAGCCGCCTCGAGTCGCGCCGGCTGTGCCTTCCATTATTGTGCTACCACTGTCCACTGATCGGCATGCAGGTGATTCCCTTCCTTCATACGCACCCTTAGCATTCGATGCCATGTAGGCCTATCTATGTAGGCCTAACTATTTAGGCCTGACTATGTAGGGATACGCATCTGTACATGGATAAGTATGAACTTTGACCCCTAGTTTATTAAACCAGGTCAACAGGTTGATCGGCTCGCTCTAATAGATAAACCCGTTATCGTGACGATTGATTGACAAATTAATGCTCATCAAATATTACACTAGCCATCGCCAACATGTAGATTCACAATCATGCTACAGATGGCAATCAGAGGGCGCTGATCATTCCATTCTCGATACCTTGAGGAAGTCGAAGGCACTAATATATGTAATGATGTCGTGTGTGTATGTGTGCTTATGTTACGCATGACTTGAGGGATGATGTTTATTGTGGTATGTGTTTTCCCCATGATGAGTACATTGAGCTAATTAACATTTGGGTCGGGTCAAGATCAATAGAGTCTAGTGTGCTCCACCAGTTCGAGCTAAATTGGGTGAGAAGTTTTCTCATGGGTTGAAGATTGTTTACGGTGAAGACCTCAGGTCATTTTTTAGGGGGAAATGGAAAATTGAAATATTTCAGCAAATCTCGGCTTGTAAACATGATAACTCGACCCCACCTGGATGGATGAAGCTCACACTCGATTGATCCAGGATAGTTATTCTCATAATGCTGAAAGCTCGTGTGTAACTTTACCCCCATTTCTCGTGTGCAAACCAGCTGCAGGTTCCAATGTCAAGGTTATAGGTATAGAGTCAAAGATTCACAGAGTCTTATGGTTTTCTTGTTACTTCATTTTCCTGTTTGAGATGGGGGAGGCTGTTAAATTGATAAGATGATGTGAACAGAGTGGTGTGTTGTTCTTGATTCCTTGCCGAAGGTAAAAGGAATATATGCAGTCATGCAATTGTGTGTGTGTATATATGTGTGTGTGTATGTGACACTTTTTGCCTACACGATATATGTAGAACGCAAACATCGGTACATAGGTTACAAATACGAAGAGGAAGAACCCTAATGTTTTTGGTACCAGGTCAAGGTCGTTCAAGGTCACAGTAGGACTTTCCTCATATATCTTGACAACGGAACATTTCATGGGGACAGCATGATGGCAAGTCTTGTTCGTCTGTGTGAACTGCCACTGATGACCTACTTGACCACATTTGACCTTTTGACCTCTTGACCATGTGACCCTTATTTTTGTGTCAACCAGATTCCATTTGTAGAGGCAAACCATAACGTCGATCACACCACTCTTCTACAATGCTCCTGTTTCAAGTTATCTCAAGTTATCCATCTGCATGTGAGAGGTCAAGGCAGCACGAACACTGAATTAGTATAGAAGATCGTGATAGACACTGAAAACCTTGTAAACAGCATAACTATCCGATACAATGGTGCATATGCCTCATTTTCGATATCTCACCTCACCTCACCTATCCCGTGACTGCTGTTGCGGTCGTTGGGGCGTCCTCGAAAATACAGCCACTACACTCCTCCATACGGACCTGTCCTCCACCCTTATCTGGGATTCTGCAAAGGTCAAGCCAGTCCATTCCCTTATGTTATCTTCCAATCTTTTTTGTTGTCTCCCACGTTTGCGAGAACCCTTCACAGTTCCTTGAAGGATGGTCTTCGATAGGCCTGATGACCTGGAAACATGGCCATACCATTTCAGCTTAGCTTCCGTTTCTTGACGATGGTGAGGAGGTCATCATGGCGTCCAATTGCCTGTTGGATCCTCCTGCTGACCTCTTCGTTTGACACATGCTCCGTGTAGGAGATGCCTAAGATTTCCCTGTAGCATCTCATTTCCATTGTTAAGATTCTTCTTTGAAGCTCTGCTGTCAGTGTCCAAGTTTCACAGGCGTAGAGGAATATTGTAAGTGCAAGGGATCGCAGCAACTGGATCCTTGAACGCAGCGAAATAGTCCTGTCTTCCCAGATGATTTGGAGTTTACCAATTGCTGCTGATGTTTGAACGATCCTTGCCAGTACCTCAGGTTTTGAGCCTTCGTCCGAAATGATGGAACCCAGGTACTTGAACTACTTGACAGTCTCCAGCTTTTTCCCGCCAATTTGGAGTATGGCGTCGATGCCTTGGTTGTTGTTGGTCATCAGTTTTGTTTTCTCGGCAGAGGTCTCCATGCCGTATGATGTAGCTGCCTTGTCCAGTTTATTCACTAGGTTCACCAGTTCAGACTCTGATCCTGCTAGACCATCAATATCTTCTGCGAACCGTAGGTTGGTGATGTTTCTTCATCCGATGGATACTGTGCCATTGTGATCTATCAAGGCGTCTTCCATGATTCCTTCTAGGTAGGTATTGAAGAGGGTGGGTGAGAGGAGACATCCTTGGCGCACTCCGATTCTTGGTATGTAGGTTGTTAATATGTAGTACATGATCCAGAATAATTTTAGGACAGGTCAAAGGTCACATCGAGTCAACAGAGGTCAAAGTCTTGAAACCTTGTAAACAGAATAACTATTCAGGTTTCCTGCTTGGTATGTAGGTTACACATATGGGGTACCTAATTCCTAGAAATATTTGGCTAGGTCACAGCCTCAATACCTTATAAATAAAATGAACCGTTCACTACAATTGAAATGGGAGGCTCGTCCATTCTCCACTAAGTAGGAGTGGTGAACCTACAACTAATCCATGCATTATTTATATCCTTGCACAATGGCCTTCAATACTGGACCCATATTACCCAAATTAGTTTCTTATCATTAGGCTGGTGCTGCATTGTGATCCACTAACTTGTCTTCACCGAGGGAGAATGGATACACTTGATGTACAGTGAAGTGTTGCTTCTTCGATAGTATATTAGGAAGTATCGCTTCCTTGATGTTATCCAATCAATTAATTACTTGTGCGAACAGTATTCAACTAAGGCTTGTCCACCCCACAATGTTGTTTACCCCTTTAAACAAACAAGACCATCTTGCACTTATCAATATATTTGAGCGAGCAATTAGTAAATTCTCTTGATATTGTTGGTTGGGATCATTCAGGACAATCCATGGGCAGTGAAAAAATCTTACTTGGAATAGTTTGAACTCGAAATCATGAATTTAAATTGAATACAGACAAAGCAGAGCGAACAGGTCACATCACCAGCCTACATAACATGTAGCCTAATTGACATGTTCCAGTGGGTCAGCATCCGAAGTCTGAAATGATTTTATGCATCACCTATCCTGAAAATGACATATGATCCTCACTGTCAACTACCATTAGACAAAAACGATGTACCACACAATACACATGTTACGACCAAACAACAAAACTCAAGCAAAAATAAGGCAAGGAATCACACCACATCGTTGTGGTCTTATTTTGCTCCTGAGTAACACTGCATTATAATTGATTCAACCTCACTGTCAAATGAAATAATGCTGAGGGACACCCATTTCAGCTTAGTACGAACTGATTGAATCCAGTTTAACCAATGCCGACCTATGTACACGAATTCCTTCGTTGACCAAAGGTAAACCCTAATCCTGAATCCAATTCCCCTCCCTAAACACTGAACACAAAATCAAACAATACCAGCAGCCAAACAGAAACACCTTGTTGGAGGTATGCTCTAACTATTCAGTTGCAGTTTACAAAGGGATGCAACTGGAATGCTCAACTGAGCTGTTCCTTCACCTCTGCTAACACTACAACGAAAGAAAGGCAGGGTTATTCCCATTTAATCCGTGCAAATGTGCAGCACATAAGTTCGCAAGTTCCGCTTCTTACGCACTGTTGTATGTGTGAAGATCGTGCTCTCAGGACCGAGTGCTCCATGGGATAAAATTTAATTTGTTGCCACAAATCATTATCACGCTCGTTTTGAAGATGTGTGAGAACAATCACTCGACTGGAGACACTTGCTTATCGAACCAATTGCGGGAGGAGATGGACTATCATTATGTCGTGTCAGAAACGCGTTCCACAGAGATTGTCGGCATCTCATCATCAAAATGTTATTACCTCAAAAGCTGGTATCTCAGGAGGCCGTTTGTTAGTCACACTTCTCGTATTTTATCGTGATCGCATCTTGAATATCACTCATTCACGAAAATGACTTACGCAATTTTCTGTGCGTAAGTCATCTTATGATGCGTAACTTACGAAATGTGGTATTCACGAAGCTTAACTTTACGCAAACAAATTACCTGTCGTAGCGACTGTATACACGCCGCTATCCCTGCACTATTCCGAGCATTTTACTTCACAAAAAAGAAAACATTTCTTGTCAGTGTCGTAATGAATAAATAAGAAAAAAGGTTTTTGAACGTTTCATGAACCAACAAGGAGTGACTAACCAGTGTAGGGGGCGATGTAAGGTTGCTTTGGCCATAATCATGACTTCCAAATTCCGTGCTGGGTGTTGCGTATTCGAGTTTGCTCGTTGTGACTATGGATCTATTATATTAACTTGTGACTTGGTTGAACTAACGCGCAACTGTAAGCGCGCATTGATTGTTGAGTTGCCCAAGAAACCGAATATCTCAGACGCGTTCCTCACGCGCATTGGAAAAGTTGGCGTTTTGCTCTTGTAACGAGAGTTATGATTGGCTACGCAAAATATATCGTCAATTGGTTGACGATGGTTACAGCACAACCAACACTGCTAACATTGCTTAGGCATCAACTGGTGAGCATATACTGCAAGACATCGAAGAAAGAGTCTCTGAGAAACTGGCAGAAAGTACCCTTGGAAATCAACAGCACAAAGACTGAGAAGTTTTCGATCACGAGACATGGAGATGAGGATTGAAAGAAGTGTAAATATGTAGGAACTTTGCTGGGGACCAATAAAGATATTTACCGATGGATTGGCATAACCAATGGTGCTTTCAACCCTCTGTCAACTATCTTCAAGAGCCAAAGAATAGGCAAAACAGTCAAACTCAGGATCTTCGAAGCCTTAATAAAGAGTATCTTTTTATACAATTGCGAATTGTGGGGCACCACGAGAGACCTGGATCGCAAAATGACACTTTTCAAAGAAGACTTCTACTATGTCCTGAACATCAGATGGACCAATAACAATTGGCTATCAAATTACGAACTCTACAACGACACTAACCAAGTCCCTTGGTCATCCATCGTCGCACATAGGAGATTGAGATTCTTTGGTCGTGTTGCCAGACTCCA
>JAUOBX010100613.1:0-12824 GCA_032360705.1 Eupentacta quinquesemita
CGAATGAGGTCCTTTATCATTGTCGCTGTGTATATCCGCCATAATGAAAAGAAACTGGCATTCGTGAGCCAAAAATAAAAAAAATCGGATCGTTGCACTATACGATATCGTTGCAATGTGACCGGGGCTTACCACTTTTGTCATTCTTTTTTTCTTCTTCAAATTTTACCATATTTTCTCAGTCACAATTTGTTCATGTTAAGCGCAACCATCCGCCTGCCTCGTACGTATATTTGTACTTGCCAAGGATGGAATCGTGGGCCTCAGTTGCGCACGCAAGGAGGGGGTTTAGGGTCAGACCCTCACCCCTCCCTTATCCTTATGACCAACAAATATATAACAACTGTCCGATAAAAGTTCAATACCTGTTTGAGTACTTTTTATTCTCCAATAGACAGAGTGAAGTCATTGTGAGAGAGTTCTCCCCTTGGGCCACGAGCAACCCCCGTCAAATCCTGGCTGAACATCAGGAACAAATGTCCCCCTGACTTTAGCGAATATGCTTGTTACTTGGGCCTACTATAATGAAATGACGACAGCTTCTTCATGCATACAGTGACGTATGAACGTCTTGTTTGGACTGATGTTTCTATTGTTGTCTAAACTACAAGATAAGCCCATGTTTACTTGAGCCTGCAGTATACCGTCACTTGAGACGGGGTTAGTGCTAATTATTGAACCTCAACTGATACATCCACAGAATGCCGTCATTTTAAAAGACATGTGTGTCATATTTCTTCCCCTCTTTCCCCCATGAGAGGCACACAAATCTCATTTTGGGAGTCTAGAGTGCCCAGAAGTCATATTTGACCCTGAGACCTCTTGTGGTGCCAACCACGTATTGCAATCCCCTTTCTTCGAATCAATGGCAATAAATGACAGAAATGTGAGATTAATAAACGTTTGAACAGTCACATGGTAACATAATTTTATGGAGTGGATAGATTCTGCACAAAGCCGACTGCATACATGTTTGTTTGTTTCGTTGAAAAATGCCCTTGCCGGAACTCGGCATCATTATGATGCCAAGTTCCAGCACGAAACGATGATCATTCCTGTTGGGATCGTCTCACTAAGCTGGCGAACAAGTTGACGTCCATGACTGGGGATTACAGAAACTTATCTGTACCCCATGAGAATGGAAGGCAATTTTATTGTACCGAGCGGGACATACATTGAGCCAGATGTGAATCCTTTACTATAGAACCCTCCGACATACGGTATCCTGATGAGGGGAGGGAGGGGGGGGTGGGGGTGTCGGGGAGGAGTGGCACGCAGACGGTAAATTACAGATTGTCCACCCCTCGTTCTAGCACTGCACCAGTTTCCGTTACTGAGCGCTCAGCGAGAATAATAATAATGATCATAATAATATTGATTGCGGGGGTATCCTCTACCATTTATGATTCCTTGATGAGCAATTAAACACTCTTCTCTTTGGATATACGTTGACATTATGAACATATCCATTAACTAAACACACGATTTAGTTGAAACCCTAATTGAATAAACACGTATAAATGCAAACGCGTTTTCGAATTAGACACGAATAGATGTTTAGTAAGTGTTTAGTTGCTGAACACGCGGTCCTTCGAACGTGGACCTATATCCTACATTACATAGGCTACAATATACACTGCATTGCTATAACTGTCCAAAACTACGTGGTGTGTAGATTCATGAAAAAATGTGAGTATAGTTTATCGGATAGAACGAGCTGGATTGGGATGGACAACATATAAGTAAAAAAAAGGTGTTTAGAAAGTGAGGTCCGATATGTGTTTAGCAACGTTGTATTTAGAATATGGTTTGAAGATTCTTGGAAATTGAACATCGATGTTTCAAAATCCGACACACAATATTTAGCTTCTGAACATGTTTACAGATTGGGGTAGAATGTGTTCAGTCAAGTGTTTGAACTCTGAACACAGTTTTTACAGTGTTATACTTGGTGATGGTATCTCCCATCTAATTTTAGAGGCTTCGAAATCGTGGCGGAGGATCCGTCTGAGAAAATCTCATTTTCATTTTCTAAGCATGTTTAGAAATTGATCGTGTTTCGAAGTGGGGGGAGGGGGGGGGGGGGGTGTTGAGCTGCTGAACACTGTTACGTGTATGAGTAACCTAGTAGGCTAGTATAGTAATTTAGGAAATGGTGCACAGAGTGATTCAAGAAAGAAGATACATATTTTGCTCACTTACACGTTTCTGCTGGTTATAATCCGTGATGTTGGTGCTGTAGGTCCATGAAGCCTCCGAAGTCTGATAATACTGGATCTGTGCCTCTTCGTTGAACCGCTGTAGGAATTCCTTCGCATCCTCCTCGGTGTTGTTAGCGGCACGACAGGTATCGAGCCACACTGCCACCACCACCAGGGACAAAATACCTCGAATTAGGCGGGGAATCATTACTAGACCTGCTTGCTAATTACTGTTAGTACAGACTAACTGCTTGTTGTACGGAGCTGCGAACATCCGCGCAATTGAATCCAGGAAGCGGTTCTGCGCGAGTTTCTCGTAAACAGATCTTCCAGGGAATGGAGGTCCGGCAGCCGAATGTGGGTCGAAGTCACAGAGATGTCAACCCCGCAGCCATAAACCCGCGTTACTAATTGTGCCCAGTTAAACTGGTGCCAATAAACTAATGGTTGAACTTGATCAGGACAATTAATACCCAGTAAGTGTACAACCACGGTAAACCCTCATTCAAAGCCCCATTGTTAGACTATACAAAATTGAGTTGTAGCTGTATTTACATGATATTTTGACCAAATCGTGTTGGCACTGTAATTGTGGTCGGATATCGTACCCCAATCAGGCTGGATCATTTGTCCTTGACATAGGCGTCCCGTTGTTCACGCCTATTGTACATATCACCTCTCCCAGTCGCAATACAATGAAACTCTGACAGTTAAGCATACAGGCATCAAAGCATACACAACCATTGTTATGAAAACGAGAAGTCCCTGGACAGGATTTCGAATTCAAACGAACCGATAAAATACCCAATTAGTCACGCAAGCACCCCATAGGTAAATTGTTCCATTCCTTAGTTTAGTTGAAAAGCGGTCAGAGATGACATGATCCCAATAAACGACCGAAGCCACAACAACTCAAACGTGAAAGATGGCTCTATATTTAAAGAGTTCGCCCCGATGAGCGGATACACACTTTTTCGGTAACGTCATCTCCTGGAAGGCCATTTTATCCTTCTGTCACTCTCTTTGAGAATAAATATTTACAAACATCCAACCTACAGCATTTGCCACGGAGCTGGAGCTATCAGCATTAACGTTGGGAAGACCATCGAGCCCATGGACAATTTAAAGACCTGAATCAAATCACTGCGACTTCGCTCAGCTCCATCGGAGTTTGACCGGGACGCCTTTAACTTCCCACTCAGCCAACTAAATAATCTAGTAGCTCTCCTTTGAACGTTTCCAAGCCACGGTTTATTCGTATAATTATTCATCAGGTGTGAGGGAAACGGCATCGTCTCGCAACTAAAAAAAACACAGCAAACGTTGGTGGATCATGAAGCTGTACGAATTGATCATAATTATAGTTAGTGTATGCCTGCGCGATTTTAATTTTCGATTTTTTAGGCATAGTCCTCTACCATGGGCCTAAAAATCACATACCGCTACCTTCAGGTTGAATGATCAGAATATTCATCGTGTGAAATCAAGTTTTAAAGTTCCTCTCAAACATTTCAAGCAGTGCGTTGATGCTGCTGGGAAAGGTCATTGTCGTCACTTCCTAGTTTCTTCGATGGAATTATGCCCTTGTTCTCACTGTTCAAATAACTGGTTAAAGACATGTCACCTGGCTTTTGACAGTGCCCTGACCAAGTGTGGAATACTTATTCCTCTAAAGATGAGCAGACTGATTGCGAACATTCAAATGAAAGATGATGCGTCTCGGTTGAACGTCGATGGAACTAGGCGGATTAGAGGTGATTTGATCCAGGGTTTTAAAATTGCCTTTCGGTCGACGGCTTCCGTTACCACCAATCGGGCCATCAGTTCAGGCTTTAGGCCAAATACTGCAGATGCGACATTCGAAAATATGCGTTCTCCTCAGACGTGAACAAAGAGTTGAGTGGAATGACCTTCGAAAGGATGTTGCGTTAATATCCAGGCGAAGCCACACTGCAAGTAGGGTACTATCTGGTTATTATATAGCACATTATCGCTGCTCATGGCGTTCTCAAAGCGCTCCACATAAGAAACCGACGGCTGTGTTGATCGTGGATAAAGGCCTTCTTTTGACTACTTCCCATATGATATTAAGGCAATGCTGTACTCAATAACTAATCTGAACCTGCTCCCGGGACCGCCAGTGTCCGTCCCCATCCGATGGACGACCAGTTAACCCAGGATCTAACCACTTTCTCAAATCCTGGAGGAGCCTAATTTTTGGTGACGAGAATAATTGCAACCAACCCGCAACACCCGCCTCGCAAATACCAAGTCCACTGTACCATAGCAGAGCCTGGACACCAAGACACTGTCATTCACAGCTGCAAGTACATCTACTCCTGGAGAAGAATTCCCGATGGTGGGTGCGATAATCACACCCTGAACGACCTAGAACTGTTGCATGCCTGTTGCAATCGAGAATGAAGTAACCCACCGATAATGAATCCCTAACCACTAACGTTAGGGATACCGCGCCACTCTCCCACTACTGCCTTGATGTTACCAAAATACTTAATGACATCATTGTTCAGTGAAGTTGCTGGATAATAACATATGTCAAGATAAAAGTCAAGACAATTAACCATCAGGCTCACTGAACGGGGTTGAATGAACTCGATGTGAGGAATCTATTGACGCACTGGGAGTGGGACGTAACGCACCCGTGGGTGGGAGTCTACATGACAATGTCAAATAGGAGAAGAATAGCCCACTCTCACGGACATTCCTTCTAGGATATTTACCTCTATGGTCCGCTGGCTCAGGATGTTCTAGCTGTAGGAATGGTGCAACGTCATTGACAGTGTTGATCGACTCTGTGGATGTATTCGACTCCCATGTTCCCACTGTTCGCGAACTGAGTGTCTAACACAGATTAACAGTGCACGTGCATTGACACGCCTCGCGTACGACCTGCGTATACCGATCACACAATACCCCCTATTTATTGTCACAAGACGCATCCAGCAGATCTAGTTGTTAGGTCATTCACTGCAGTCATTATTACCTAAACCTAAATGTTTTTCTTGAATCACTCTATTAGTTTTTCATGAAAATGAAACTTAAATTTGCATTTATGACGCGTTTGTTTATCTGCGGTAAATTTTTCTCACTCGCTATTCCGCTGTTGTTCCCACTGTTCCTCCTGCCGATACGTGGTGGTGTGAGAGATATGTTAGGAACCAGTTTGCGAACGAATTCCAGCTCGTTCATACGTACGTTCGCATTGTTCCCAGAAATCGGTGGGTGGGTGCTGGGAGTTGAATACAGCCTATGCGTTGTCTACACTGAGAAAGACAATACTTAGGAATGTCGAAGTTTTGTTAGCCCCTGAGCAAAATATTTCCAGCAATTTATCACCAGCGGGTTCTTGAAATTTAGCAAATAAACACATAACGTTCTGGAATCTCACACCATGTTTTGCGACGATGCGACTGAAATATAGAGTTTCCCCTTATTACTGCTATGCTCTGCATTATTTTGAATGCGTCCTGAAAGCTGGTTAATAATTTGATTCCCTATAATTATTTGTCGTCACAAGTTATTAAATGACATTGCCAGATTAGTTATCATCCAAGTTATTATTACGAAGGATCGGAAAACGAAGTTATAGATCCAAACATATGTTCGTATGCGATGTTTCCTTGTAGAGATATTGACCTTCGAAGTTTGTATCATTATACTGATTGCGCAATACCGTGTGACACCGCAGTAGTATAGCGACTATAGCATTTACCATTTGATTCATTCGTTGTATTGTTTTGTGTTTTGGTATATTACTCAACGTCCCACAAGTCTTTTGCAGACTCGTACTCAAATAATATATCAGGTCAGGATACTTTTCGTACTGCGTACTGAAAATTGGGAAAGTTCAAAGGCATACAACTCAGTAACGGATAATGGCATGAACGCTGAATTCGAGCTAATAGATATAGTTATCACTCATCTAAAATTACAAGGTCTGAAGGTCATGTTCAGCTGACTTGGGTCTGCAGAAAATAATATTCAACGACCAAAAGTTCCATCAACCCTACGTTTTAAAAACATTTTACCATGTTTCGCCAAATGTTTCGGAAACATTTTAAAGCAAGTTTAGGGAATGTTTCCGATACATTTCACAAAACAATTTGACGGAGCGTCTGGAAAACATTTCCAACAACTTCTGATAGTGTTCTGGAAGGTTTCGGTGGCAAAATATTTGCGCTGAAGTGGGATCGAGTTATGTTAATTGTTGTCGAAGTATTTTGGGCCCCTACTGGTTTGTTCCGTAGGTCTGCTGTATTCTTAAATTTGGAAGAAAATAATCTGAAATATTTTCCCAGAACCTTCTTGAAGTGATATGGAAACGGTTTTGTAACATTGATGTTACCCAAAATATTTGTCAGTAACATATACCTCACAGTTTCGTTGACGTTTCGTGTTCGCTGGGTAATTCGTGTCATTGTATATTCCTTCGTAATGTTATCAAACCCAGATGTTCGAGTTATTCCCTCGCAGCTGGCTGCAGCGGTGAACTTGAAAAAGCGAACACCCCTTAGGTCTGATCTTCCAACTCAGGTGGGAATGTGTAGTATAATAAATAATCAATCGAATTCATGATCGGACCAGCCTGCTGCCCGCTGCGCGAAACGTGCCAAAATGTAATTGAAAAACACATGTAACGGTAGCAGATTGATATGGTTACAGCACGCGAGCCATCAGCGAATTCCAATCTAAATTGAGCATAAATAAAAGTGTATATGTTTTTCATCATGCAGTTTCATGTCATGTCCCCGAAGGTACGCCATGCTTTCACGATAGAGGGTACCCCTCGTGGGCGTTTTTGCTAATCAATTAGCTCATATATCCCCATTGCGATCCCTAATATTAATACTGGGGTTCCTCCTCAATACGCCATCTGAACTGTTCATCCCTGTGATTGTCGCCTAGAATTCGTGGTGATCACTGAGAGATAAAAAGCAAGGCATTCGTAGTCGTGGCGTACAGTGTCCTAGCAGTACGCCGAACAGACCCAGAAGGATCTATCACTGAGAGAGAACTCAAGGCATTCATATTCGTGGCGTACTGAGACCTGGGCGTACGGACCAAGCAGTGTCTATTACTGAGAGAGAAAACTCAAAGCATTCATATTCGTGGCATACAGTGACCTATCCGTACGCCGAGCCAACCCAACAGAGTTTAGGTAGGGAATGAACCGAGTGAAGCATGGGCGGGCGAAGGAAAGGGTCGGAGCGTTTCAAAAACCTGCCACGTTGGAGTAAATCGAGTGAAGCAACTAGTGTTATGTGTTGTAGTCAAAATTAGCATCCTAGCTGTAATCGAATGAATGTTCAATTGTTCATCTTTTGTCATCAATCCATCCTTGGTCCCATAACCCGCCAGAGTCGTAGGGGCGCTGCAATGGTGATCTTATCCTCGCTTTCGCTTCCCTCGTAGAATCGTTTTTGACATCCCGTCGGATTTTGTCACATGCCCATACCATCTTAGTTTTCTTCTCTTGACTGTGGTCAGTGAGTTTTCATATACTGGGGACGTGACATGAGATGCCAATGACTCTTCTGATGCACGTCATTCCCACTGCTAGAATCTCTTTTCCAGCTCAGCTTTAGGAGTCCATGACTCACAGGCATGTAGGAACTGGTTCGACTGAACAAGTGCCTGAAGGAGGGTCAGTTTTGACTTGAGAGAGATGTTCCTTTCATCTGGTCATTCCAAATTGGTTTCAACTTTGCTGGTGCTGCCACTAGCAAATGTAAATACTATACATAAAATATAGTATATAGAACCTAATGATATTCTCGTCACCTGATTCTGTACTATTGTACGACCGTGAAGAGAATCGCTATAATAATATTGCACGCATCTCTACATGCAGCAGAATGGCCAGTACTTTTCTTGATTGAGGTGTTATGGGCCAAGAGCATTAGATATTAGGTGGACATGGCTGGTAACAAGCTTAATTTTTCAGGAAAGGTGTAGGATAATGCGTCGAGTAATATACTGGAAGTCCCCAAGAATCCCAGTTGTGGACATTTGGAAATCCAAGATGGCGTCCAAAATGGCCGCCATTTTCAATGATTGGCAGAACTGTGCTTCCAGATTAGCATGGGGAATGAACAAGTTGTCGACATAAATGTTTCGAGGCGCGCAATGAAACTATTATCTGGGTGATCAAATGCTTCTATATGGCATGAACAATGATGCAGCCTGAGGAGTTATTCAAAATAACGGTCATTTTCACTGTTTGGCACAACTTAGTCTCCAGATCAACATGAGAGTAAAAAGGGTGTCTATTTATATGTTTTGAGGTACAGCGAGTTCAATAAATTGAATAGTAATTGAATGCTTCCATATGGCATGAATAAAAATAGCGCATGATGAAATGAATAAACATATTATGTAGGTCATCAAATGCTTTCACAGAACATGAACAAAGACGGCGTCCAAACACTAACAGTAAAGGCCCAGTCAGATTATAACGATTTTTTTATCGGATTGCTACACGATTTTCGTATTTTAGGCCGACTACCAAGGAATGCGGTAATGAGGTTCATACAGGCTGATACAAAACCTGAGTACCTTTCCTTAGCCTGAAGGCCCTCAACCAGCTCCATTCTAGTGTGACATCATCGGACGAAAAATCGGATATCTCTCCGATAAATGGAAGCTGGGTGAATATCTCGTGTTGGGAATGGGCGATTCCACATCGAATTGGTTACAGACATAGCGAGTGAGGTCCTTTATCGTTGTCGCTGTGTATATCCTCCATAATGAAGAGAGACTGGCATTCGTAAAGTTTGTGAAGTTCTACTAATGTATGAGGCCTTTGTCTTACACTATATCCAGAGTACCGAGCATGCCTATCAGGATACCAATGGAGGCAGTTGATGTGAGCAGTTAAGCTTACAAAGAAAGTGGAAACGTATGAACAGTCAACATGTGAATAACTAACATTTTGGCGCATACTGTCTTCCATAGCACCTCCCATCCACTGCCAGCGGGTCATCATGTACCTGATGCTACGGTAAAATATTATTATGGTGGAATTCATCAAAACAGACCATCCCTTCGATGAAGTCTCCATCTTGGCTGTTCGACGTTTAACAAATGTGACTGAGCAACATTCCAGGCCATATATGCCTTTCACATTGTGTTTGTGCAGAGCATGATGCTGTAATAATTGTACTAGGAAATGGAGGCTCAAGATTGAAGGGTAGACTACCTATCCGTGTCCATTCTCCAGAGCACACAGGGAGGTAAATAAAAGTTTTCGCGGCAACTCTGATTAGTGGCAACTTTGGGCGGGATCTTGTTTCATGCTATGTAACGGCATTTCATCACTGAGATCAAAGTTATATTTAATTCCTCGTACCTCAAAACATTTGAATAGACACCTTATAACTTCTCATGCTAAACTGGAGACGGAAACGTGCCAAACATTGCAAACCTCGACCATTTTGAGTAACCACTTGGGCGCCATCTTCGTTTTGGCCTTTCAAAGAAACATCTGAATATTCAGATAATAGTTTCATAGTGGTCACTTACATAATATGTTTTTATAGTTCATTAATCAGATGGCTGTACCACCTGCTTATGCCAAACTGGCGACGAAAATGGGATATACATTAGAAAATCAGAATTTTGGTTTATGCCATATAGAAACATTAAATTACAAAATCAATAGTTTTTTTCAATTCACCGTACCTCATAACATATAAATAGACAACTTTTTACTACCCATGCTAATCTGGAGACAAAGTTATGTCGAACAGTAGATATGGCGGCCATTTTGAATAACTACTTGGGCGCCATCAGCGTTCAGGCTATATAGAAGCATTTCATCACTTAGATATTAGTTTCATTGCGTTCCCCGTGTCTTAAAACATATGTAGACACCTTGTTTAATTCCCCCATGCTAATCTGGAAACAAAGTTTTGCCAAACATTGAAAATGGTGGCCATTTGGCATAATGCTCTTGGCCTATTAAGGTGGGATTCCACGATGGGATGCGAGAAGCGGCAAAACACATGAACGTCGATCACGCGTACGCAAACATGGAAAATGCCCGGGTAAACTGTTTCAGAGTAACGGAGATGGGAACAGTTTTCAAAGCGGTAAAAATGCATTCGAATAAGATGGAACGAGCTCGGTGGTGCACGGTGGCCTAAAATCCCAGCATAATAGCGCCCAATTTGGTGAAAAATCTCAAATTTCGCGTCATGGGGAGGAAGGGTGGGTGGGGGGGGGGGGTTCAACCCCACACCTCCCCTTCTCGTACGTACGCCTCCAGTTAATGATTGGGTAGAGTGATTGATGATTACGGGACACTTGGGATGCAAAAAGAGATTTGTAGGAATAACTTGTAGTTTTCTCTAGTCGTAGAGGTAGATGCAATTGATGTATGCGAATATAATTTCCCATATTTCACCGACTTGGTAATGGCATGACAAGGAAATCTATCACACAATGCTTTATTCTCATGCAGAAAAGATTTATCTACCATTACCGTTTTGTCAACGGAGCGCGCAAATTTTGCAGGCCTTACTTACGAGCTCGAGTGCACGCGGCTCATGACCCTATGAGCTCAGGTCACGGCGCTAATAGTTCACTCTGTCGTCACCACTGATGCAACAACTACACTGGCTTCGTATTCCGCAACGTATTACTTTTTAAAAATAGGCACTACCGAGGAACCCCCGCAGTATATACATGTCTGAGATGATCGCGCCTGAACACACGCATCGTAATCTTTGCAGCTCCACCCGCCTCCAGCTATTCGTTTTGTTCCGAGCGCTTTGTATCTCTCTGAGAAGGCACCTTGACAAATGCCACTATTATTATTATTATTAAGTTGCCAGTGATCACCAGTGGTCACAGTGAGTGAATCCAGGGACACGTGCCCGTGAGATGGGGTAGCATTCGAGCACATGAGGTATGCCGAAAACTAAGCCCCACCCACAAGATGACCCGCTACGCCATGCCGCTTCCATATTTTTATTTTTGGAAGGGCTGCAATATAGATAGATCGTATCCTGACCAAGATCAGGGGTGAGAGAAATAGGGAGGGTCAGCGGGCGAGAGAAGCGGGTATTGTGTACAGGGAACCTGCACGAAGATCTCCAGCCACCCAACCATATCCTTACCAAGCCACCAGCCAATCATTCAATTCCCCCCAGGGAAAAGGACCTTGAGTGAGGTGGTAACTTTATCCCAAGGTTACACAGGAGAACACTGTACACAAGGTTTTCGATATGGGGATCGTCGTTTTTTTCTGTCTAGAAGAAGTTTCTTATTCAGGTTAAGAAGCCTAGTTCTCATAGGAGTGGAGTTAGACGCTTGAATGGCCTCGAAGAATTGGGGTGTAACTGTGAACTTTAAGAGCTGTTTTGACGGCAGTAAGATGGATACGATCCAGTTCAGCCAAGTTAGTACTACTGGTATAGAGAGGAAAGTTATGCTACCATATTCAGTTAGAGGGCGGATGAACGTATTGTAGATTTTGAGAGCAGTATGGATAGAGATGTTTCAGTTCCTACAGATGTTTTGAAGGTAGCAAAACGGGCAAGGGAGATCCCAATGATCTGATTGATGCTAGGGTTGAAAGTAAGATGGCTATCCAGGGTGATTCCAAGGAATTTAGCTATTTTAACAGAAGGGATGAGGTCACCAAAAATCATGATTTTAGGGATTAGGGGGATTTTGAGATTAGAGTGGCGATAACAATTGTATGAGGTTAGATCTAGTAGGGTTAATTTTCACTCGCCAAAGACTGCACCAGCTCTCAATTTTGTTGCTGGCATGTTAGAGTTCAGATTCATTAGGTTTGACTTCTTCGCTCTGAAGGCTATCACATCTGCCTACTACAGAGCCCACACACCACCCTTATCTTTTGTGGATTACAGGAAAGCCTTCGACAGTGTAAATCATGCCCTGCTTATGGATAAGCTGGAGCTGATGGGGTGGATAAGGATCTCATCAGACTCACAGAGTCTTCATCATGATGCTGAAGGCGTCCTCCAATGGAAGAACGAGACAACAGATGCCTTCAGCACGCCTGTCGGATGTACACAGGGCTGTCCGCTTTCTCCAATCCTCTTCTCTCTCCACACTGAATGCCTTATGAAGGAATGGCATGCTAGGGCTGTTGGGTTTCCTGGTGCTACTATAGTAGAATGCACAGTTACGGAACTGAAGTATGTCGATGATCTTGTCCTGTTTGCGTTATCCGCGGCGGGAGCAGCAGTGGCTCTTTACTTCTTAGCGGACGTATCCAAGTCCTATCAGCTTGTGATACACCCTGGTAAAACAGCTCACCTTGTCATCCAGATGGATTCAAGCTCTGCCGACACCGTCCACATGGGAACCTCTACTATCCCCAATGTACCTCATTCATGTACCTCGGCTCCGTCATCACCCACAACACTGATGACACTCCAGAAATCAGCAAGCTGATCGGCATAGCCAAGGCTACACTCCGTCAGTGCAAGTACCTCCATAACCCTCACCTTTCCGATGCGACTAAGCTTCTGGTCATCAGAGCCCTTGTTAGGTCCAGGTTGACTTATGGCTCCACCACATGGTCGATTAAGAAATCGGATGCAGCCAAACTGGATGCTTTTGGTCGTA
>JAUOBX010100724.1:0-12823 GCA_032360705.1 Eupentacta quinquesemita
ATCGTGGTGGTCTGTAGTGCCTATTCTGTTTTACATATATATATAAATATATATATATATATATATATATATATAAAGATATATTAATATACCATTACTAATATTCACCATTCAGCACAGTTTGTATCAGTTCAGTATACCGATCACAGTCCTTGAGTCATGTAACTGTATTCAAGGAGCTTCAGGAGCAAATTAAAAATCTCGGACCCCTTCTTACTCAATTCATCTGTATGAATCATGACTGTTGACTGGAGGTTGTATCATAAACACCATACCATATGTTTCCATTTGTGCCCTTGTTCAGTCGAACACTACACACCTCCGGTCACTACAGCCTACGCTAACCTTAACCCATAATTTGATCGCTCACGCAGGCAATTAACTAATCAATCCAACACACAATGGGATCAGTCAACCTGGCAACACATTGTTTGGAGACTCTTCAGAGGCAGGTGTCGCTAACTACCTGATCTATTCGTTTGTGTTGAGGCAACACATATTTCTGCATTAATTATTACACCAAATATGCATTTACGATTACCGTGTACTCTATATCGGCGCATGTCGTCTTGTAGACTGCCTAAACTGCAACTGAGCCGGATCTGACAAATCACGTTTGAAGTTTATCGGAGTGTGCTGTTTATTAGCTACATTATGTCATGTGTTGTAGTTAGAAACAAAATGCGCATGAATAACATTCGTAGTATTAGGGTATATGTACTATATTAGTTTCGTATTATTGCAACTTCTGATAGGGAAGTGAATCGTTCACGTTACCAGTGACCCGATTTTATAAGTTTTGATAGCTTCCCTAATTATTTGAGCCAGTTACAAGTTGATTATAGTAAAATAAATACAGCTACGGAAACAAGCAGTCGGCAGCCGAGTATGCAACGTCTGCAAGATATGAATGACCGCTATATATAGGTGACTATATAGGCTATATATCGTTAGTAGTAAGAATAACCTGTCAAATTCACCCTAATCATTGGATTTCATTTCATGAGGAAAGCGAATTATATATATATACATATATTGTGACTGAAGATCGGATATCTTGGAGTAGTGAAAAGCACATGGATCCGAGCGTCATGATACATTCACAGTGGGACCTGCGTCTATCGTACTTACAGCACTAGTTCGACCTTGATGTGATATCCCATTCCAGGGAGCAATGATGATACATTCCGATCTGAACACTTATCAACTACATACAGGAATCTGTGAAGATATTTTTAAACTTCGTATAAGATAGGAATCGAGAATAACTGTATAGTGGATTCAGTGAATATATATTATATGTATTAATGATTATCCAGGGACATATGCTATAATTTGAAACGGTATATGCTGTTCACACTATCCAAAATGTCAAGTTAGTTCCACAATACTACAATATAATATTCAATACGGTTAATCAACTATCACATTCTGACGGAAATGTCCGCACATTACAAGTAACTAAAATTGGGTGAGGAGTTATTATTCGTTACGATTACGTCTGCGAGCCCGTATGTAATAGCTGTGACAGAATCCAGGACTCGATGTCAAATGGTGTTTACATCATGAATCAAATGATCAGATCTCGCCGCCGTGTTGTCGACACAAGTGTAGAAAGTAATTTGAGCCACGGAATTTGTTTCGGAAATAACCTTCACAATGAATGAACAAAACGCAGAATATGATCGCGCTACAGTCGTGGACGTAATTGAAAATGAGAGTCATTTCATTGTTATTTTGATAATAGCACGACATTACCTCATGCCAGTGAATGACGTATTCATAGCAGCATATAATTATTGTACCCAGTATATGCCAACGATGGCAGCAAAAAAAAATACAATAAACAGAAACTAATGGACTACTTTAATATCATAAATAAATCAGAACAAATCCAGTCATTTCGCGGGTTAAATGTTGTGAACCAGCAACAATTCATATTGTATGATTCTCAAAGACTCCCGCGGAGTCAATTTTCAAAAATTATCAATATAATGTACATATAATAGTTACCTATTAACCCGCTGTACTTTTATCAATTGGACACAATGCAATCAAGGAATTCCACGCAATTTCCTACTAATATTCACTACTATCAACTGATTTTTTAATAAATACCTGATAATCACTTGACCACGAAATGAGGGATAGCCTCAGGCTAGTCTGAAAACTTCGTAGGATAAATCTTGGCTGTTCGCAATATAGCAGAATCACAGCGTATGCAATGAACAGTCAGGTTAACTGCCTAACTGTGAATGACGGATCTCAGATGACCACAATTGACAGGTTCAAGCTTCGGCGTTTGTTTACACGTTTCCACATGAGATATTTGGATTATACGGCTCGGTTCTCAAAACTGTCTAAATGTCGTTTTCACAATTATCGCTAACAGTTTGTTATCAAGACGTTGATAAAACGTTGTAAAAAGTTGTAAAACGTGTCTCAGTTCTGATGTCCATATATGGTATTGCTACTGAACATAATGTGTTTTTGCTATACTACAAGTTGAGAACATGTTAAGAATGTCCACAAAATGTGCTGGATTGTAATGGGTATGTCGATGACATACACATGTATATCTAGATAATCGTTCGGCGGCTGCAGCTTTTACCTGCCTTTGACAGGACACAGTTGAGTGATGATGCTCCACAGTTTCCATTATGTTTCCACACAATGTGCAATAATTATATTGTTTCAAAATGTCATTTTCACCGATAATCATAGTTTTTTCTTACTAATATTTTCAGATGAAAATGCCACTCAACATGAATTGTTTTGCTGTACTATTGATCCAATGGTTACAGAATGTCACCCAACATGTGCTGGTTGCGACGAGGACGTACACGTTGTGTACACGTCTGCGACTACAGCTACTTTGATACAGGTATGCCATTCACGTTTACCAGAAACATTACGCATCCGCCCCACAGCGTGATTGATTTACGCTGATAAATGTAGCATCGGTGAACTACTAGATACCGTACGACACATCGTAAATACTGTTATATATAGTCTGATCACTGCATCACTGTGTTTGATACACAGTACAAAGCAGTTTTATTTTGTAAGGTTCCATGATGCCCCACACGTGGTGAATTCAGTATACCCATCTCTATCTATTCCTGGAGATTCGTATCAAAGAAACATTTGCTACCAAATAATTTATTACAGATTTCATCGGATGCTAACGTTGGAATTAATAGCACTGTAAATTGTGATATACCATTACTGATGTATTTAGTGTATGAAATGATATGTGTCTTGAAATATCATCAATAGTTTACTCTGTCAATGTAGATCACTAAACTTGCTCTGGACACACTTGAGTAAAATATCCACAGCACGTGACAGTAGTGTGTACTAACTAGCAAACATATCAAAAGATGTGTAGCCAGCACACATTAGCTAGGCTATATACTCGGGGCAATATTAAACACAGCTTCACTACAATGCTTGCGCATTCACAGGCATGTGCTCCAGTTTGCCTGGTGTGAACAGTGGTGTGTGACATATTGTATTACAGGCTTTGCACCGGTAGTTGCATATGCCTGATGTGTAGAATCAGGTATAAAGTAGCTATGCCAGATAAATCTAAAGCATTTGATTAAATGTGCGGGTTTCCACTAGATAACAACTGGGATGAATGTCTGAAAGGTCATTTTTCACAATTGAACTGGATACACATACCGGAAATGTTTCATTTTGTTTTGGATAAATTTGAAACCACGAGTTGTGAAGAGTATTGATCCCGAATGCCTCTCAACCCGTTAGTTGATTTTTTCCCTCGATGAATGTCTTTAGAGAGATCCACTGTCGAAGAAAAATTCCCTAGTTGAAAAACGGCGGAGGTGAACAGTGCCAGCCATGATATATAAAATACTATTGGTGTCAAGTTGAGTCTGTATCACTAAACAGATCAACTCAAAACAGTAGAAGGGAAAGGTCATCTAACGAAGACGTACACATTTATGTAGCCGATGCTAATAAATTACTATATAGTTCATATACCTACATCAGAGATCATATTGAATTAGGGCAGCAATAGGAGTTATGACATTTGGACTCGCATATTTATACAGGCGTTTCCATATATCGATTCGGGGCATAGTGAAATGTTGGATGTAGTTTCGGCAGCTATGATCGACACCACACATATCGTCATAATTGTCCGTCTATACTGTGAAAGATGTATTCCATAATTGTTAGGACTGGTGATTTTAGACTAGATCAGATACTGGGGAAATCTCTGGAAGAAAGACCCCAGCCTAAAGCTTATACCATGTTGAAAATATAAAAGATATGCCTAATGAGCATTCGCATTTCCATAGAGAAGAATATATCTCCTCGAAGTATACATAGCTATTGATACCGCAACTTACTTCAAATACAAATGTTGATTTTTTCATTCAATGCAAAATATATTAACTATTTTGACCACGTAAACGTGGACAGACATCGGCCATAACTCTCCTACCAACCTTGTGTAGCATGATGACAATTTTTTTATTTTTCTTATGGTCGCCGGACACAGGTACTGATCCCATACAAGCTGGCGAGGGTGCATACTTGGATACAGCACTCTTATCAGCTGACTAGGTAAAAACCTCATTTTGAAAGCGCTCACAATGATCTCTTGTGAAACATCTGCCCAGGTCAAAACCTCATTTTGAAAGCGCTCACGGGGGGAAAATTGGTATTACCATGTACTGGTGACGACGTATATATACCGATATGGGATTGGTCTCGAACACTCAAAGTTTGGTGCGATACAATATCTTCGACAAGCATATCGATGTATCTCTCTTGTTAAATATTACTATGTGGCTCCAGCTTCTGACGGTTTGGAACAATGTTAGTTTGCCAATAACAGCAGGCTTATCAATAACATATTTTTGTAATCAGTTGACAATGGATTGTGCACCCTATATAGCTGCCCTTGCAAACAATTGCGCACAACGATGATACAAACATACAAGCAAAATACCTACATGCAGCGACCGGATGTGCTCAATTGGTACATTTGTTCGAAAAATGATCCCAAAAAAAAAAGTAGAACCAAGAGATTGAGAATTGCGACGCGCCGATTGCCGTTTCGCGAGGCCAATAAAATGGGCGAACTATACACCACGTACTACTTTGTTTGTATATGGATCGATCATTCGTACGTGTTATTCCACTGGAGCAATACCCCCGGAGAGTTCAGAGTTCATATTTTCGCCTCTTTTCAGGTGCAAAGTTTGGAGCTGTGTAACCTCAAATACTGTAACAACAAATGTGTCCAGAACCCCATGACATATATATAGATATATATATTCGCCATAGCGGAAGATACATCCTCATTTGCGGGGGCCCTTACCTCCGGTCCGGATCTCACTGAAAAAAGGGCATTGGATCACATTTGAAATATGCCATAACAGTCGTTTTGAATATCGTCTGCATATCCGAGTCGAATTTGTTTATATCTGGTTCAATTATCATTTTTTTCAACATGTCATCGCAAAACTATTGGATTCAGAGCTGCGTTGCAATTGTTTTATGGCTCTGATCAAACAAAGTGACAGGAAGGAGGGCAAACCCACAAATACCTCACAATGTAGGGCAACCCCATAAGGGTCATTACACAATATACTGAGGAACAAAACTGAAGATCCTGCTCGCGAAAAGCTGGATACTCTCAAGGAAGTACACTTAATACAGGTATGCGATGTGCGAGTAGAGAATGAACGAGCATTAGTTTCAGTAAGATAGCAAGGCAAACGCAACCAAAACCAGTGGCAAGGAGAAGACAACTGAGTAAGGCGGGCGATTCCATCCAAATGAGGGTAGAGTAGCCTACACATCTTGAACATAGCGGTGAGAACGACGGTGGTAGAAAACTGAGCTACGGTGGGCATGGTGCTGGAAACTTCAACATTTGGCTTTTGTCAACAAGTGGAAGAGAGGGTCACAATTCGTGGGAATTGGCAGAATGCAGCAAATTCTAGCCTTCTCTTCTCGCACAGTGTTCGAGATAATAAGAAAAATTCAACACGATTTCGTCTTGATTGGTTACCAACAGACACATTTCAGTGTAACGTTTCGTGTGTGGATGCATTCCGAAAAGTACATTATCCATAAAAATGCTCAAATTCTAAACAGAACTTAGGAGTGTTTACGATATATGTTCAGTTTACATTTTGTTTATTCTCCGGGAGGCTATAATTCATCAGCGAGTTGTTCGGTTTGTTCAAGCCTGATTCCAATCCTTCCCTGATATTCAGGATGTTGATAATAACTGCGGTCCTCACATTGTATTGCCTTGCGATGCCAAAGAGATTACAGATAAACTAGTATAGCCAGAGCGCGAAATCTAACACCGCGAGATACATGATATCCGACAACAGTCTATGTAGTGCCAAGACGCCAGTAAATATTTATCTGCAGCGTCGTTGCGAGAGACTTAATTTGTATCCCTTCTCCTGCGATCGCAGTTCGATATACCTTATCTATGTCGGCACATGGTACATTAGGCTGTCAATCAGAGGGGGTTCGATAATCCTAGAGGAGCGTAGATGATAGCTATGCGGATGTGGTGTAAGTAAGTGAGATTTAACGAAATGTAAAGATACCTTACAGGTCCCCTAGATAGCGAGAGGTTTATTTTATTTAGTTCACTCGATACTCTGGTGAGTAATGTTGAATGAACACATGACTGCGTTTTGTGGATTGCTGAAACAAGTTTGAATCATTCACATGTGTGTATAATACACGAATGTATGTTTGTATGTATGTATATATGTAACACAAGGGTTTTTAAACAAACTGCAGATATGATCGTGATCATGGTATAAATGCACGCTTTATAACGATCACGGATATTATGTTATTATAGCTTTTTAGCGAGCAGGTCTCACTCCGCTAACTCATCCAATTAGCTTACATTTGAGTATGGTCACTCCAATAGATACAATATATAAATAAAATATATTCACATGGATCATCACATGGATCTGTGAGAATACTCTCTAAACATCGCATCGTATATATTCAATATTGCGAACTAAATTTATAATGTTCAATTCATATATTAGTTATAACACATTTTATCACTTAGCCTGTGTATTATTATGCTGTCAGTGTAAATGAGCCATAAGTCAGGTACGGTGGACCACTTTGAGCGTTCAGGATATATTTGGTATGACCTTCGAAAAGTGAACCCGTAATCTTGTAATGGGGTTCTGATTTTTGCAAACTATTAAGTTTGCCTACAGTTTTATACCTCTCGTCAGGCATCGTGGGGACCCGGCAAATACGTCATAGCGGGTATATTTTCTTTCTAGAAGCTTTTCAATTAGATGGGGCCCGGCGCAGTCTTTCTGTTTTTCCTTTCATTTTGAGATTGATTAAAGCCAGACTCAGATCTGAAGGTAGTTGACAGAATGTTGCTCGTGACTGACAAGTTCAAGAAGGTGGGTTCGGGGAACGATATGTATTCATCGTCTAACGCTCACAAAGAGCGACGACATGGCTGTAATAAAATATGTGCACTTGATTTAGAGGAGCATGCATGCATTGAAGAGTTGGTTTTACTCACAATTCGTGATGTCTCACATTCTCCCTCCCAGTGTGTGAAACATACAAATGGAATACCAATGGAGCCAAAATATAATCATCAATAAATTGGATATGGGAACAATGTTGACATCATTGCTAAAAATGTGGGATGCGTTTTTTTGAAGGAATGAACAATGTTGTGAAAGTACCAGCAAGCATAAATGAAAATGGAATGAAATGTGCAGGTATATAGGTTTCCAATAGTTGACATAAGTTTCGATTGTAGAGCGCAAAATCTGTGAAATCGAAAATCGAATCATCATGATTGAATGATTGAGGAATGAAGTGTCAATCTGTAGAAGACAACGGCGTAGCCACTGTGGCCAGGTTCGTTATCATATCCCCAAACTTAAATGTGAACCTTGCTACAACTGATGGTACCATATACAGAATTGTCTGGAGTTATCTCGTGAGATTCTACGAAACGTATAAATTGTGGTGAAAGGTTACTATCACGCTCCCTATAGCTATACTTTACAGATGATTCGACTTTTGCAGGATCTAAAGATCGAAAAACGTGGGCTAACGTTATTTGATTTTGCAGGCGCGCTATTGGACATTGGATTTACTCTCATCATGAATAAATTGATTTGACACGTGTTGTCAATGTGTATGGGCTCATACATTTCCGAACGACGTTGAGTCGTATAGTGGAAACGTATTTGTTTTCATTCTCGCAAATTACCGATTAGGTACCATTCGAGGTGGAAATATTACAGTCATTCTGATTAAACTACTCACACATAGATTGTGTATTTGTTAGGAGATAGGTCTACTCTATTATTCGTAGCTATCCTAATCCCGCTACAATTGATTCTCAACTCAAGAAAAAACGGAAAAAACGAAACATGAAAGTATAATACTAACTATAACGGTTACTTACAGAATGAGAATCCTCGTAAATAAGATAATCCAAACGAATCAAAACGAAAATATTCACACCTTTACATCGAACCATGCAACATGTGGTTCTTCCAAACTAACGAAAAACGATTAATATAAACGACTAATCTCCCAGGGAATATAGCGTAATCCGTGTACATCCTCCGAATTGAACACTCCACTCGCAGTGCGCCAATATGAGACATGTTGAACTATCTATCTGGAAGTGTCGAAAGTTTATCTCTGGCTCCCACGAGCCGAACCAGTAAATCCATGATTAAAGTGTTCGACTGGTCTGGTTATTGGTTCGCCGAAGAACGCATGCGCGTCGGCTCGGCTTCGCTGACGTTCGTCCGTTCCCTCGCGGTCTGGTGCAGGAGTACATGCGTTATTACAAACGGCTGTCAATGTTGTGTTTGAGCTGAACATATGTACGTCGCTAGCCATGAATCAATCATTCCAGTCGGAGGTTCATAATTTAACGTGTGGATGCATGCAACTATCAGAACAAGTTGAATTGCAATGCTTTACCTACAAACGACATACGCGCGCATACAACTTTATAATGTCATGGATTGCTATTCCAACACAGGTCCTCGATCAGATGTATCATTGTAACTATAGAAGAGTGGGTACACAATTAGTTCGGAGAATGCGTTATTCACTCACAGTTAGCCTACTATCAGTTCAGGCACCTCTTTCAATTCACTAATGCCAATATTGTTCTAGTAGAAGCGGAATTTATGACCCACAGTGATAATGGTTCTCGCACTAAGGACGTTTTTACCTGTCTGCCTGTGAGGTATCCACTGCAATGGGCGGTTGGGTTTCCCAATCGTGTCGTTGCATATGTTAACTGATGTGACCAGTGCCTCGGCGGCAAAATACCCATTCTCTCTCTTTAGATTTGGCTAGGTAGCGGAATCAATTTTGTATTTGTGTCATAGGACAACCCGACTAACGTATTCAGGACAGGATACACTTGATAGGCCATGATCATTGCCTTTTAGAGAGTATTACGATTCCAGGGGCTCTGTGTCTTCAGGAGGCAAACCATGGTGGCATGCTCAACAGTTACTCCATCCACTTCTCTTCACGAAAGGCAGCGTGCGGAACAGATTGGTTCGTTTTCCATACGAGAATGCAAGATCATGATCATGAAAATTGTTATCGATTTGGTAACCTTTTTCATATATATATTCCATAGGAAAATGTTTGTTCAATATGAAACCCAGAGAAACGAACTGAAAATTCACGGTTAGCACCCTTAACCGTATATTTCCTAATGGTAATTGATGGTGAACATGTGGATTGTGTCGCATTGTTAGTGTTGGAATCTAGTTCAGATATTACGTCCAACATCAGAGGATAGGGAACAATATTTATTATATTCCAGGCCACACCGTATCTTTTGAATACTATTGGAATAGAACGACTGCTGCCGTGAATTATGAGACAGCTAAGCATGCGATTGTGCTCAAATGACGCACCCCAAGTTATAGAGCTCGACATCAAGGTTTAATTAATTTACATTTGACACAACTCATTTTTTTAGGTAATCAATTAATTACGTATCGAGTATTAATTCCATGCACGCGGAATTCTAGCAACGCCAGGGGAGTTAATCAGGCTAAAGCGTATCGGTTCGTTACAATGGGACCTGATTATGCTGGGGAATGCCGAAGGAAGTCGTTCCCAGTTGGTATTCGTAAAGTACGAACATTATAATACATCGATGGAAAAAGGGCCAATATCTCCTCGTAGGAGAAATAACAGCCGACGACATTTTTTTAATCTAATATGGAAATCCCATGGACACAAATCGAACTGATGAATTCGATTAGGATTGATTCGTTGCGCAGTTTCATTAACCGCGTTACCTTGGTAAAATGCTTTCATAGGAACCTTGTTTCAGATTCGGTGATTGTCGCCAGTTGCGTCGGAAAACGGGAAGGGCTTCCTATGGATTGAAATATTTATGCGTGAGTTTCCTGTGTAATCATAGCTAGGTCTTGACTTTGTGAGAGTTCGATTACGTATTTACGAACATTTACCGTGTATTATAAGCAACGCAAGTTTATGGTTATATAAGTGACGCATTGTCTCACTCGAGTCAATAAACACACCGTGACTATAATAAGTGAAATAAAACATGGAACGATCTGAAATGAATAATAATCATATTAATAATTCGGTATCATGATACCCGCATGAAATGTACGGTTTCGTTTCAAGTACTTACATTGTACTTCAGTGTTGTATATGTGAATATATGGATGAACAATAAATGCAATAAAATGAATGAAAAACAATGTTCTGTTTTAATAGGCCTATAGAGATCTATCAACCAAAACAGAGGCTTCACATGGTATACCCTGGCTATATGGGCTGATGTGGAAAGTCAGAGGAAATAAGGGCTCTATACACCGACAGAACTATCGTTCGCTCTCGACGGGATTCAAACCGATTCAAACCGTCGTAAGTTTATTGTTAAACGCTGTCGTCTAAATAACTGCTTATTCAAATCTTTAGGCGAATTAGCAAGGCTACCAATTGAACACAATCGATACTGTATATAAACACAGAGCCAAGAGGTTAAATGACATCATTGACATCTGATGACATCAGCAATAGGGATCATGAACCATATTTTTATCAGGAACCCATAGGTGTTTTTTCGTGATCGCCTGCTCAGACCAAGCATTCCGAAAGTATAGTGCTAATACTTTCAGACATTGACCGCTATTGACCTCGATAGGGATCATTTAGTCATTATGGGGAACCCATATACAAAATCTAACCTTTATTTATCCAGGTGGGGTCGAGTTATCGTGTTGACAAACTGAAATTGCCCAAAATATCGCCAAAAATGGCCCCGGTCCACACTGGAAACAATAAGGTTCCTGTACCCCTATAACGAAGCTACATACCAAATCACAACCTGGTCAGATCAACCATTCTATACTTCTCCATACTTTGACCTCTGTTAACCTAATGCGACCTCTGACCTGACCCTAAACAATAGCGATCATGTACTCCCACACATACCAAGTATGAGCTTGATCCTTCCAATTAGGGTTGAGTGATCGTGTTAACAAGTCAGACGTCATACACACACGCACACAATACATACTGTCATGAGTGCATAGATTTTTCCGACTTCATCGAGGACTAATAGAAAACTGATAAGCCAATGAGAAAACGTATCCATGGTGTGTCTCAACTCTCTTATTTGATGCCATGAGCATTCGTTGTACAATCGAAATAAGACAATTCAGTCCCATGTCTGCTAAGTAAAAACAACACTCCCTAACAAACACTCTAGTACGGAATTACACGGAACGCATTCATTATTCGCCGCTGCTTATAGTGCCAGGATGAAAGATACTCGGCGTTGTTTGGGGTAAGTCTCGAGAGAAATATTTACATATCCTCATCTGTCAACGATTATTAAATCAAGCATCCGATTAATAAGATACGGTTATATTTGGGCGGTAGTGATTCATTCTCTGCTGAGAATAGACGGTCACTCAAGTGCCCGATATTATTTCATAGAGACCATAATCCATGCCTATTCAATTTCCAGCACTAATGCGTGTCGGGATCATCTGCCGAATTTGATTACAAGCACTGACCATTCGCATCTCAGCCAAGTTATTGTTCTATAGATGATTTAAGCTTGTCCAGCGATGTTGGATTGACGGTGAGTGAATCTTGGCAAACTCGACAGGGTACTTGCGGTAATTTATTCCATTCAGTGGATAGCAGAGCGGATATTCTATACTGTTTGTCATATACAACTATGGTGAATATATTGATGATGCCTTGTGTCTCAATAGAGGCTTTGGAAATATATTGATATCTCATCACTGATACCTAACAAGCGCAGTTTGTTAACGTGGGTATACCGATCAAATGTTTAGCACTGGAGTATTGTTATACGATACTTAAAGCGTTTATAACGTTTCCAAGGCAAATTATAACTATTTAATACTAGTTGATATAGTCACACACCTCACTCAATTCATCCACGACAACCGTTGCTAAAGGTTGTAACCTAAGCAGCATACCATATATTCACATCCGAGAGCTTGTGCAGTGGGTCAATTCACACCTCTGGACAAATATATGTCTGCTATTAGCTGACGCCCACCTTAACCTATGATTTATTTCCTCGCACTGGCATTGGACATAATACATTTCACACATTGAGAATATACAATCAGATGACACTTTGCTAGAGCACTCTTCACAGGCAGTGGCGACTCGTAAACTTGAATATATATATATATATATATATATATATATGATGAAATATAAAGAAGACTTCAACAAGCAAAGTATATAT
>JAUOBX010100835.1:1667-12822 GCA_032360705.1 Eupentacta quinquesemita
CGCCCCCCCCCCCCCCCGCCCCAATGTTCTGAGCATCAAGTTTATATACAAATGGTATTTTTGAGTGGGATACAGATTGATATCCCACCTACACATTCGAGGCTGTGCTGCTTCACCTTCCTGGGAATTTCTTTGTGGTCTTAGTAAGCGCAGAAATGCTTGCATATCTGGTCCAAGTAGGCTACAATTTGGTGCGGAGAACAGGTCGAACAGTGAAAGTTCAAGGTGCCGCTCTATCCTCTTGAAAATTGTATATTTTAAGGTGGCATTCGACGTGATCTGGTGCAGCAACGGCACACGTAACCATCCATGTTGTGCAACGAAGAAAGGCGGGGAATATGCTGTATCCACATAGTCTAATCTAGGACTTAGGACTGACTTTACCCTCCACTTGAGCATTCATACACACCGAAGTGAAAAATAGCCATGTGGCGCGCCAGACTTTTCAGTTCCAGTATAAACATTTTCGCTTATTTGGGTGAAACAAATAAACATTCGGGGTGTGCGCATTTTTGCGTACGCACTCAAGCTCCCTGACGATTTTTCGCTTGGCTGCTCGATGGGGTGTGTGTGGCAGTGGCGTTGCTAACTGAATTTAGGAGTGAAGGGGACGCATGCAACTATCCAAGCGGAGCGTCTTCACAGGTTGGCGCGGCGCGCCAAAGAAATTTTTGACTGAACTACACCTTGCAGATGGCAGGAAATTGCATTTGCGGGCATTACAACTTGTTCCAAAGCTGTCTAAAAATCATCCCTGGCTCAAATATTATATTGTCAGTAGATTCCTTACTCGTCAAGTGATTTTGGGAATTATCAGTTTTAGGATGTAAGACCATGTTTTGAAGAAGGACAGAACATTCCAGATAACATATTCCTCAGAGGTCTGTAACTACTGTATAGGCACGTAGCCATGGAAAATTCGGAGCGGGGTGCCCGATACCGAGGTAGCCTATGATCCAAGGGTCTGCTGTCACTGTAGTCTGAGTTCCAAAGCAGACTCGAACTAACAGACACACCAATGCGCGCGAAAATTTTGCATTCATGGTCGACTCAAAGGGCCCATGCATGTTCTCGAGTCGTGTCTGGCTAAGCATTTGCCTAAGCGCTTGAAAATGTGTTTGCGGGAAACACATGAACAAGTGTTGCTTTATTTGGATGTCAGTAATGGAATTGGGAGGTGCGAAAAATATATTCTCCGTCTTTGTTGCATCAAACTGTCAACGTTGTGGTAGCAAACGTCCTTGTGTTGGAAAAATGCACATTAATAAAGGCATGATTTGTGGTTCACCATACCGAATGTTTTGGCGGGATTGCATAGGTTAAAACGGATTGGAAGACACAATTTATGTGACCTATTAACCTTGGAGATCATGCAAAACAATCGCCCAGATTTCCAGTGGTGAGAGAGGGCGACTAAGTGGGGCGACTGGAGTGTGGCGACACTGGTGCGTACCCCCACCCCCTCAACCGCTGACACCACACCTGCTTTCCCCCGTTCTCCACTCCCCCGGCCTCCTCATTTTCTCTCAATCTCGAAATTCTCGCATCTATCAGCCCCCTGCCCCCCCCTGTACACGCCCATGCAAAATTTAAGCTTGATCCATCCAGGTGGTGTTGAGTTGTCAAGTTAATAAGCTGGAATTGACCCAATATCGATTTTCCAGAATTCTATTTTCTCGCCCGAAAATGACTCCGGTCTACACCAAGAACAATAGTTTTCACGTGTTACTGGATAAAACTCACTTCTGCAAAGAAATTGTTCTTGAGTTTATTTCGCAATATCTTGATATCGTTCTTTATTCCTTGCCGAAGGCAAAAGGGATCAATACAATCACGCATGTGCGTATGTGGGTGTGTATTTGTGTGCATGTGTGTGTGTCTGTTCGTATGTGATACCTTGTTGTGAACACGATAAGTGGAGAACGAAAACAACGAACTTGTTCATATTCGGCATGCTGTTTGCGATCATGACGAGGAAGAACCCTATTGTTTCTACTCTAGCGCAGTTACAAAGTCATTCAAGGTCAGGAGTGGTGAAAAACCGGAGAGCTTGTGGATACGATATCTAGAGAACAGAATCATAAAGTACGTTCATATAACGTTTGCTGGTTGCAATTAGGGTGGGGGAGAACCCTATTGTTTTTAATGCTAGGTCAAGGTAATATGGGGTCAACAGAGGTCAAAATCTAAAAACTTTGTAAACACGATAGGAAGGGAACGGGAAGGTACAGAGACTTCATACATGGTATGTAGGTTGGACATAATCCCTATTGTTCTGGGATTCAGTCCAATGTCACCTGTGGTCAACAAAGGTCAAAGTCTCAAAACCTTGTAAACACGATGACTAGTGAACGAAAAGGTGGATATATAAATTGTCACGACCTAATGAACAGTTATGTTCGTCTGTGTAAACTACATCTGATGATCGATTCTGACGTCATTTGACCTCATTTGACCTTTTGATAGTATTGGATGGGATAATTCAGGGTAATCTATAAGCATCTGTAATCTCGTCACTATATTAGGGAGCCCAGTCGGCTAATACGTCGAGCTAGTAATCCAGAGGTTATTACGTACTAATGGTACAGCCATTACAAGTACAGAGGTTACAGGTTCGAGCCCGCGTAGCACCCTTGAACAAGGTGCTTTATCCCGATTGTTCACAATGAGGGCTCCTATGGAAAGCAATGCTTCGGCACTGAATAGGACTACCCGCGTGAAATATGACAAGAAAAAAATATATATCGGAACGATTTTCACACTGACTTATCATGTTGACGATGAAACCGATTCGATACCGGCCGATATACGTCGCTGGATAGGAGCTCACGTGAACAGAATGGGGACTCATATTCCGTGACGTCATCAATCAATATTTTGAGACGAACACCATCTTCAAATCGGAATATACTTTTTTTTTATAGTATGGGCAGGAAAAGGGGGCGAAAAAGTCCCATCGCCAGCCTACTTGACCGAAAGATTCTAATGGAAATGTCCTAGTGGGTCAGCATCCCAAGTCTGAAATGGTTTTATGCATGATCTATTCCGAAAAATACATATGATCCACACTGTCAACTGCCATTAGACAGAATCGCAGTAGCACACATTACACATGTGACGAATATTTATTAACAACAAATTAAGTAAAGATGAGGCGAGGAATAACACCACATTGTTGTGGCCTTCTTACAAGTGCTAGATGTGCGTATGTTGTGAACACGATAACTAGAGAATCGGCATGCTGGTTGCAATTATGAAGAAGAAGAACCCTATCGTGTTTGGCGAGGTCAGGAGAGGTGAAAACTGGAAAGCTTGTAAACACGATATCTAGAGAACGAAAGCCTCAAGTACATTCATATTAGGTATGCTGGTTGCGATTATGGTGGGTAAGAATCCTATCATTTTTGGTGCCAGGTCAAGGTCATACGGTACGTGGTCACAGAAGGACGATCCTATATATTGACAACGAACTATTGTATGGGGACGGCCTAATGGTAAGTTATGTTCGTCTGTGTAAACTACATCTGGTGACCTACTTCGACCTCAGTTGACTTTTTGACATTTTGACCGTGTGACATTTTGGGTTTTTTGTGTGATAGCCAAAGCCAGATTCCTTTTGTAGAGGCAGTCCATAAAGTCGATCACACCACCCTTATATAATGCTGCTGTTACAAGTTATCTCAAGTTATCGACCTGCATGTGGAAGGGCAAGGCAGTACAAACACTGATATATAGAAGAACACAATGGACACTGAAAACCTTGAATAGCATAACTATGAAATACAATGGTACACAGATTCCATCTCTGGTATGTAGGCTGTACAAATATAGTACATAATCCAGACCAATTTTAGGTCAAGTCGAGAACACATCAGGTCAACATAGGTCAAATACAGAATTTTTATTGAATGCAGAGGTACACATCTGTCATTTTTGGTATGTACGTCGACATATACGGCACATAATTCACAATTTTTCTGTTGAAGGTCACATCAGGTCAACAGAGGTCACAGTCTTAAAACTTCGTATATAGAATAACTATTGAATACAAACAGGCTTCGTGCTCGGTATGTAGGTGAGCCATATGGGGTACATAATCCCTACTAATGTTTGGTTAGGTCAACGTCTCACTACCTCATAATACAATAACAGTTCACTACAATTGTGCAGAAGGCTCGTCTCTCCTTCACTAAGTTGGAGGGGTGAGCCTACACTAATCTATGCATTATTTATCCCCTTGCACAATGGCCTTCAATACTGAACCCATATTACCCAAATTACCTTCTAATTCCTGGGATGGTTTTGCATTGTGATCCACTGATCGGACTTCACTGGGGGAGAATGCATACACTTGATGTACAGTGAAGAGTTGCTTCCCCGAAAATATTTGATCAACCATTTACTTGTGTAAACAGTAATCAACTAGGTAATATACTTGTTCACTCCACAATGTTGGTCACTCCGTATCCTATGAACAAACAAGACCATTATATTGTAGTTGAGCAAGCAATAAGTAAATTGACTCAATTCCCTCGATGGTGTTGCTTGGGATAATTCAGGGTAATCTATAGGCACCAGAAATCTTGTCACCACAACAGTGACAAGAACATTTTATTCAGAAGAATTTGAACTGAAAATCATAAATGTAAATAAAAACTTTCGTGGGTGGGGATTGCAACTGTAGACATGAGCGGGTGATAAACCACATGCGTGTATATCCCGTAGTCGTGAATATTGACTTTCGTTGATTAGAAAATGTCTGGTTGACATCCGATGACCTTGACGTGACCGCCATGTTTTACAAGGCCAACTATAGTCCACGTTCGCCTAGTTTCGTTTGAACCTGGCGAAGTTAGGAAAATCGTATTAATTACGCAAACATGACCACTGGTGTCCTTGAGATGACCGTCATTGTTTAGGGGAACAACTACAGTCCACACCCACCTTTCAGTGGAAATCGGATGAACTTTTTAAAAATTTCTGTGAGAACCTGCGGATGTAGCAACGATCACTTTGAATCCATTCAAGATGTCAAGAGCAGATATGTGTATCGAGTTTGAAATATATCCGACCTAGCGTTAAAGATTCATTGCGTTATTGAAGTTTCCAGCAGCGGCCGCGTTGGTGGCGGTGGCGACGGAGACAGCGGCGGCTACACCTTCAAAACCATGTATCCCGCTTAAACGTCACGCATCATGGGGATATAATTATGGTTTCGGCCTTTCTCATGTCACTCTATGCGGGAATAAGAGTACAAGACAAACCTGATTCCTGCTTTCTATGTTCAGATATCGTATTTATAACGGTTGATGGGTTTCTTGGACAGGGTTCTTCCACCCATGTACCGGGTTTTTTTGTGTTAACGCAATAACTCTCCAACGTAATGTCCGATTGATTCGAAACTCGGCACACACGCTTGTCCCAGAGAAATCTTGGATGGGTTCGAAAGTGGCTATTGTTGCATGACTGCTGCCCTCTATTTTACTCGTTTGATGCGAAAATATCAAGTTTGTCCAATTAACACGAAACCTGGTGGATGTGGACTACAGTTGGCTCCGAAAAACATGGCGGTAATTTCGAGGTCACCGGAGGTCAAATTTGCGAGGTTTATTCAACTTTGTTGGATTCAAACGACCTGGTGGATATGGACTACATTTGGTCCCGAAAAACATGGCAGTGAATTCGAGGTCACCGGAGGTCAAATTTGCGTAACTTTTTCAACTTTGATGAATTCAAACGAAATCTGGTGGATATGGACTACATTGGGTCCCGACTCCCGAAAAACATGGCAGTAATTTCGAGGTAACCGGTGGTCAAACTTGTGTAATTTTCTTGTGACTTCAACCTCAAAGGAGGTGCCAAAGCCTCCAATTAGCGGCCTCAAGTACATCACAGTAAAATGGGGATATACACGTTGGCGGTTCAACGCCAGGAGTTGTCTAGTTTTAGGCTGTGATTTGCGGACCGTATATAGATGTATATCATAGTGCAAGTTGTGATATGCCAACTGTAGGCTCATATTATATTTATATGATACTGTAAGCTGTGATATGCGAACCCATATATCCATGTGAACTGTAGATGTATATGATGTTATATGTGCGATATGCGAGCAATATTATGACAGGTAATATGCTTCACAGGGGTCTTCAAAAGTCAATAGTTGGATTATTTTTTAAGCAGTCTGTTTTTCTGCAGTTCTATTAGCTGGAGCATATATTACTATAACCAATGCGAAATGGTATTCCGAGAAGATTGAACCAAAACTTGAATCACGTAGTTATTATTTGACGTCATCAAATCACTATCAATTCCTAAAGATCCACAGAGATCTTCGATTTTGCCCATTATTCAGTACCAATCCGAACGCTCTTTACTAATGATTAAAGGTGTATAACCTTTTGTTCATGAACTTGACAGGCGTTATCACAGATCTGTCCTATGAATATCATTTTTTTAGCTTTCTGTCAGTCTTTTAATCCCGCATCCTCACTTCCACTGAGATACGATACTCCGCTATAAAAAGAAACTTTGCTGCTCATAAGGTCACTCGGCTATCAATGCAAATTCCGGTGATTACAGCTAAAGACCGTTGTCAAAACGAAGTTTAATCCAAATGAATTGAAGACTGAATGGAAATAGTGTTTATGGACCGACGGGCGAGCACTTCGACAGGAGCGACCAAGCGTGCGGCAGAAGGTGTGTATCACGAGAGTCCTCCAACTCATGGGTTCGAGTCCCAGCTCAAACAGCTGGCCTATGAATAACATTGATTTGATTCTTCATTTGACTGCTACAGGTTGAAAAACGCCCGGTGTTGGATGTGGGAATCGAACCCGGAATAAACCGGACTCATTGCATCGTCAACCGTAACTGATACCGCTCGACCTCACTTCCGCTCGAACATTAACGTATATACCTTCTATGTTGATATATAGGCACCCCCTATCAATCATGGATGTTGAGTTGTATGTTTGTTTTATTTGGCAGCTAAGACACGTGTGTTGCCAGCATGGAGAGTCATACCAATGTTCGTGGTGCGTGAATATGCGGTAGGATAGGGCGTGTCGCTTGCATGTGAGCCAGAAGCTGTGAGGTCGGGTCCACGTTGGATTATTGGGCAAGGTATAATATCTCGATTACTCCGGAGGATAGGGTAGACAACCTACAGGTTGCCAACTGTACATCAGTGTTGAGTGTAGTCGAGACATGAAGCTTCTGGTCTCGGCCTCATACTCGGATTCGAAGTCCTCATACAACTAGTGAGTCGAGCTCGTCTCGCTCTTGGATCCCCTGGTCCCGCTGACTCTATCACTGCTGTGTATCCACAATCAACCTAAGGAAGCTCCATATAGGCAATTCATTCTTGTGTATCAGTTCAAAGCTGGCGATATTTCAATTCCCAGACTGCACGACTGTTGGGCCTTGCATAGTATCGATCGTCTAAAATGTTTGAATCCACGTTAATAATTGTGATGATACCGAGCCTATAGCTCGGTATCACTCAGCAGCTCATGGACATGCTGATGTTGTTTGTATACATACTTCCATTGCCGGTGTTATATTCAAGGATCGAAGCTGCTTCCCCGGAAGTTTAGAATCGCTGGTAAACCCCAGCGTTCCTCCATCTTTTCAATCCTAAGCATATCCGTGGCAGCTCAAATGACACCGAGACAGCAAACAGAGTGTCATATAGGATTTCTTTATTCCTCCTCATTCTATACGACTGTCCTCCCTGTTTTGGTCAAGGTCAAGGAGTAAAACTTGTACGACCAGCGCAGACCACTCGAAATTTGAAGATAGTTTTGCGGTCTCTCCATAGCGATTGTGACTAAAGTATTACGTCTTTTATTCGCCTTCATTATATTTCTTCGAATTATTGATCAGCCTCCAATTTTACAGAAGGCCATGCACCATACAGGTTCCCTGCAACGAGGAAGCCAAAAAGCTCATTGATTTCGTGACGATTTGACAAGATGTGACGTTTAATCTTACCAATAGATAACAACTATAAAGATATATGTCATGTAAGAGCATACGTAGGCAAGGGTGACGATTTTTGTTGGTGGTTGGGGAGACGGATCAGTTAGACTATCTAAGCGGAGCACCAACACCGGTTAGCGCGGATCGTACGAAGGAAATGTTTGATTTTATAACCCCTCAGATGCAGCAAATGGCTCCTAAAGAGTGTTTTCAGCTATATGTGTTTGGTTGTGATACATGGCACTGCAAATGTGATCGGGCAAAAAACGTTCATACTATCCGTTGGAAAGTAGTGACACAGCAGGTCAATTGATAACAGGATCATTATGAATCTGCCTGGTATGTCTTTCTTGTTTTCATACCCCTAACTCAATTTCATATATATATTCCGTTCATCTCCTTCTGACAATTGTTCCGACCTCAGGTTATCACGAATTTTGTTTAGGCATTTTCTGGAATATTTCAATTGTATCTGCCATTCTTGCCAACATTTCCGACCATCCCTGCCTCTGCCTACCAGGTAATTGAATGCCCATCACATGCCACACTTTTCCATTGCCATTATAGACTATACCAGAGGGGAAACCTCACAAAAAACAGACCTTTATGCATACACATGCCTACGAGAGTACTTGCAATATACTAATAAAGTGTCGAAGGAAAATGTAGGTGAATCCTCTACTTGGCAAAAGTTGTAATGCGTGCGTAGCGCACGATCTTTGGACAAATTTTAGGCATTTCACAAACAATCTGGCCCACTCATTTCAATTCAGTGACTAAATGTAACCTATTTCAACTGGAATGTGTACACGAATTTTCCTTTATGAGCATGCATGCAGTCTGCCTGTCTCCAACCTCTACCTGCATATATGGTTTCCTTTTATACTCTATCCAGCGATCAATAACAAGGCTCTGTTCATTTTAGAAGAAAATGCCAACACCATGCACCAAATTAATTACGAACCGTCATGAACATAACGAACAAACATGTGGTTCGAGTTACTGTCCATCTCAAGAATCTGCACAAACAAAATGTCAGCGGTTTGTCCGAAACTCGCGAAATTTCGGCACAATATAAATCATTACAATTGCTGCTCATCGCTGGCAAGATAATGCAACGAAAGCCATAATGACTCCATTCTATTATTTCGGTCATGAGGCATAGCAAAAATCTATTGTTACTTCCAAATATGTGCAATAGGAAAATATCAGTTGGGCTCAAATATTAGGGGGCGGGGGGACAAAATTCAATGCGTCCTCCAACCAAAATATTGGCGTCCCCATCCTCCCCCACCCACCCCCACCCTCTCCCCCCAATGATCGCCGCCCTTGTACGTAGGCCCATACCAGGAAAGTTCAAACTCAACCTCAACATGCCTAGACAAATTGCCGTGTTTTTAATTTAGAATAAAAATATCTTTCAAATAGTTGAACATCGTTTATTATGAGGATATATATAGTGCGGTTGGGATCAGATATGGACAACAACACACTTGGACTATACACATATCAGACAGTTCGCCCCAGAGAAATGTAGGTTTCAGTAGTGGGTGTCGCTGCTAAGGCTGCTGCTCCATTTTGAAGACTACGCCATGTGCCTGATCGAAGTGGAAGTAATTTCGAGAATATCGGAGAAACCATTCCTCTAATTTATGAAATTCTAATACTCCGTCGTATTCACTAAATCTTGGGCGATGCACTGGAAATGATGTGCTTCTCACGGAAGTGGACGTTTTAGGATGAGATTAGGCCCTACGCACATCTTCAGGATTTACTGGGTCTCAAGAAAACGTAGCACCTGCAAGTAGCTATGATACCTCTAATAGCGGGGAATGATTCAAATTCATGTCTGGTATTCACATGGAATCGGAAGAGAACGGAAAATGTAGTGTCGATGACAAGTGAGATACATTAGGTACCAGCGCCCTCTATTTTCATGTCGTATTGACCAACTCTCAGGAACAATAACAGGTCGTGTTGACAATCACACGTTTAATAATCCTGCTACATCGAGTATTCGCTCCAACCGGAATATATCTCAATTCCTTCGAACAATGGCATATATATTACCAATTTAAATATGGCCTGATAAATGTTTTCAACATGTTCTCCTCTTCATTCCAGCGCCATCAACAGTAGGCGAGAGACCGTTCCCGAGAGTTTCAAAAACAATATGCCCGAAGTTACATAACGAGCGCTCTGTTGTAGCGTTGTTTATACACGCAATGTTGCTGTTATCGCGTCCGTACCAACGGACCAGTAGCACCTATCACAACAGGTCCTGAAAGTATTCGGAAGAGTTACCCCTGTAGACCTTACCTGTTGCTGGGTAGCCCCCTCGTGCAGTTGCTTTGTTCACACACCTGTCGAGTTTTGAATAACGCCCTCACTGCCGCATATCGCGAGCACGCAACCTGGCGTATATCGTCCTTGCTTGTGATGTCAATGAAGGCGCTTTGTACAGTCGAATCTGCACAAAGAGGCCGCAGGATAAATTGGACCTGCCCATGTGGAGAACTAGGCCAATGATCTATATCCTACAGAGGATGAACCAGAAACCTGTACATGGGCCTACATATCAACTTCACTGGCCAATGTCAAGTGGAACCCCCCGCCGCCAGTTCTCCCACGCTGTCACCTCAGACTTCCTCCTTCGCGGCCGCAGTCCCACGTCAATAGGAGACGACAATGCCAAGCAGACCTACAGACATTGATCGTGCGTTAGGCTCGAACATGGATGTGGGCTGATACTGTGGTTCCTCAATCTCGATAGTACAGCTCATCAGCCTAGCTCTAACCACGAATCAGTAATTATCACACCTACCGAACTGTGACGGATTTATAATATCACCGCCTCGCAACGGATATAAACATATTTTCATATTCAGTTTTAAAGCCACATGACAATCGTTCACCACGTTGTCCGCCGATCTTTCTTGGAGTTTCGTAATCAGCTCTCCAACCTACGATTATATCATATCCCGATAAATTATCTCATCTCGGAGGTTTTCCAGTTTTGGTCTGGATACATTTTCTGGATCAACCATCTAAGGAGGTTATACGCTAATTGATTCAGACATTGCTGAGAAGGTGAGTCAATCTGGATGGTGAGCTCAACTGGATGGTGGTAGCACATATATATAGTAGGGTGGAAGGGTGTGCTTGTTTGGGG
>JAUOBX010100946.1:0-12822 GCA_032360705.1 Eupentacta quinquesemita
CAGATGCCAGAAGATTGCATCTAGGAACATTTTTTCTGCTTCGAAACTATCTCTAAATTGGTATTTCTTCTTCTTAATTGTGTATGATCAGAAACATTTTATAAGAAAAATATTTTTCCAAACTGTGTAGTGTGTGCCACCCCGCGTACCACCGTGATAGTCCAAATGTACCACTGGTGGTACGCGTACCACAGGTTGTAACCCCTTAGTGTGACTGTGCATCCTACCAGCCTAACAATTAGGTAGTTGAAAGGATCAAGTTCAAAGCCAATACATTGCTATCTAACTTGTTCAGTGTGTCCTTGGGCAGGGCACTCTATCTGCATTGCTCCATTTATAATAATATTATTCAGTACATAGATAGCGTTTTATGACAGCTTCATAGCAGACTGAATGCTAGTGCCATAGCTGTTGGCATTGATGATGGTAACAAATCAGTGTCATGTGATAAATTAGGTAAGTAAAATAGACTTATCTGTCATTCAGCTCGCATATTACCTGTTTCTTTTCTCATTCTCATTTCCCAGACCGAAAGCGAAACCCGCCTCCCCAGAATTATCCAAACTCGCTGATTCACTGCCCGATTCTTTCGACTGGCGAAATGTCGATGGGCAGAACTTTGTATCACCCGTGCGCAATCAGGGAGATTGCGGCAGTTGCTACTCATTCGCGTCGATGGCTATGCTCGAGTCCAGGTTCAGGCTGGCCTCGAACAACACATATCAGCCAGTCTTTGCTCCACAGGATATTGTATCTTGCAGTAAATACGCACAAGGTAATGTTCTAATCACGTAGGTGAATGTTCAAGTGAGAGATTTGTTGGTGAGATATGGTCTGGCACTGGATTTTTTAATAGGAGGAAAACCTATCAAGACTGATACAAATAGAAATAGCCTACAAATATTGAGCCGAATTTGAAATCAGGAGAGTACTGCTTTGCCAAGTAAACTGGGGCTTAAGAGTGACAAAGCTTTATCAGTGGTGATTGGCTAACACTGCTGTATGTTGTTCAGTGGACTTAGTAATTGAGGGAGTTGTTCCAGATCAGTCGCAATAAGCCTTGTCGATCAGCTGTATGCAGTTACTGTAGTAATAATAATATAATAATGTTGTGATTTATAAAGCGCCTTTAATATGCCATAGACTCCAAAGCGCTTCACAATACTACCCCTGGTCATTGGTATAGCTCATCCCCCCACAGATGTGGGTGTGCAGCAGATCGAGATCAACGCGAATGACAAGCCACACCTCACAGGTTCCCAATTAGCACCTGGGTGGAGAGAAACGAGCTAGGTAAAGTGCCCTGTCTACAGACACACCAAGGCGGGACTCCAACCTCAAATCTTTGGATCACAAGTCCAGTGCCTCAACTTCTAGGCTACCACGTCCTATTGTGAGCAATCGGGATAAAGCACCTTGCTCAAGGGTACAACGCGGGCTCGAACTCGTAATCTCTGGATTACTAGCTCAATGCTTAGCCGACTGGGCTACCACGCTCCACGTGTTTCGCAACAAGCTCACATGATATAGAATAAAACTGTTATTTGGCCATAATATGTATTCTTCCCATATATATTGTGCTGTCTAAGAGTGTCAATCTTCTTGAAGATGATTTTCCTCACCGAGCGCTATAAATATTCGTCAACAGTTACATATTTTTTTCTTACGATAGGTGATATTGCTATGGATTAAATTTTTCACAATAGGTGATCAAATTTAGGCGGGTGAATTTTCTAGTGACTGTGCTTTTGCCAACACTATATACCTACTAATTAGTTGATGTGACTGAAGTGATTGTGACAGGTATTGCATCTACACTATAATATAATATACCAACATGTGTGATGGATTCTGATGGGTTCGCCCATTTTACAAGTTAAACATAGATATCGAACAAAAATTTCAATTCCGTCGTGGGATCATTATTATTATTATTTTGGGGGAATATTTTATTATTTTAATTTTGTGTTTTTTTTTAGTATTAGGTCATCTCATTTACAAGCAAGGAGTGTGTCAGTTTAATCTTAACTTGGTAATGAAACCAAGAATAAAACAACTACTGAGCGCACCTGTTTGGGGAGAATTGGAAACAGAGCAGAACAAGCTTCTTAAAAAGTATTCACTTGTGAGAAAAATATCCCATGTGCAGTGGTTGGCATGGTGAGGATGTGTAATTCACCTCCACTGTTCATTATATATTATAGTTATATCGGAGCAGTGGAAACTACCCTAACCATAGTGTTTGACACATTTTGTTATAATCATTCATAACGCTTAACGTTATCGTGGTTTGACTTTTCAACATCAAAATGATGAAATACGCTGTATCAACTAAACCCCAGAAGGACGAGCTCTTGAATTGGATTATTAGGCTAATATCAAGAGATAATAATGAACAAAAATAGAACTTCGCGAAATCGCGATTGTTCCCTCCGAGGTTGTGTGAAAATCTAGTCGAGTAACAAATGTTGAAAGTTGAATGGAATAAACAGCAGGCTCTTTCACAACGTGGCAATTGATCACAACATATTTATCTAACATGGAAAGATTCTTACATCATTTATGATCAACTCACGTTACTCATTGTATTCATATGGTATCAGTATAAATTATTATGTACATCTTGGGAAGAATTTTTTGGAGTATATAGGAGATTTATAACGAAAAATGCTTCAAGATAACGATTTTTCTGTTGATTTTTTAGTGCACAAGGCTACAGATTCTATAATAAAATCTATAATAAAAATGCATAGTCTAACTGATCTCTCCTACTTCGGTGTTGAAATAAAAATATCGGCAAGCAGCGAAGGCCTATGTACCTATTTTCAGGATTTGCCCAAGATCGGGGTTATTGTTGTGAGTTGAGGTTATGACGTGGCGTAACCTGATAATGGGTTCAATTTTATATGTTTTTGCCTAAAGAACAATGATACTTAGATTTTCGTTCGGTTCTTCAGATTAACGGAGGCTACTAATTGTAAATAATTGGCTTTGTACTCGTAAGCCTATGAGGCATAAGTATTTAACTGTGAGATAATAGGCCTACGAAATACTACGCGTGAAATAGTGAGATAATAAATAATGAATCATTACATTCGTTTATTGTTAGGCACTCGATGAATAATACGTACATCTCTAACGATGTTTAAATATGTTTTTATAATCATTTTGCAACCATTACATTCAATGTATGACAAATAGGCCTGAACCGTTCATCAGTTATTTATTATCTAACTGAAAAGTAGGTGATGATGTTTTTATTAGTGTTTGGTGAAAATGTGATCCAATAGATTCAGTATTACCGTTTTTAATCGCGTTTGTCCAAGTGGAATATTATCCTTTCATTTCTGAAATTGTTAGATGGAACCTCTACAATATGCACAGTAATCTGGTAGGCAAAAAGCAATGATCGGGGAAAAAACACAAATTAAACATTTTCATTCACTGCGACTTATTTAAAGGCAGATTTTCTTTTGGCACAATGTAGAGGCTAGAAATATTAAATATTTCTTTCGAATAATTCCTAACTTTGAAGAGTGTTATTTTGCGGCAATGTGTTTATTCGATCGAATTTTATTATTTTGAATATCTGTAGGCCTGAACTATTATATTTCTCACCTCTGTATCTGAAACAATTCTCTCTGCAACAAACAGGCACTGCAGAACAAGTCGCAACTTCTTGTCCATTGTCAAAACTAACAAACAGCAGAGAATTGAAATTAATTCGTTCCGTCTGTGCTATTAGCGCAGATGAATAGTGATTCTGAATGATTGAGTGAAAACATTAAACTCAACCAGCGCTCGAATCTATGATGCATGAAGATGACGGAGGCCCTTAGATTTAACTGCTGATCTCTAAGAGTTGTGCTTTCTTCACATATGAGATCCACATATTATATTGTGACTGATCCATGGCGCAATAATCACCCGTAGCTGGCGTCAGCTTAACAGATTGGAAACCCTGTACTATAAGAAGTTATGGACGTTCTTAAATCCACGGGCATAACTTCATTGAATAAATTACTTTTAGCATTCTAACTGGGAATTTGCTGCCACAAATACCCAGTAGTAGTTTTCTCTATGCATGGCCTACATTGGGCATTTGGCATCACGTGGTTCACCCTGTGTTGTAACGATGACTTAACAACGTCAGACAATGGTACACTCATTGGTCGTGAATATGAAATGTTTTTGGTGAGGGCCAATGACCGACATACATCTATTCCAGCAGACATATCTGTCGTTATCAATATGCTTCCGTGAAAGAAGCAACAGAACATAGGGAAGTGTACAAATCCTCTCCTCAGAATATTGTTAGATACCTAGGTTTGCCGTCAGCCCAATGAACCGCATGTAATACATTAGTCTAGTCGGAAAAGAGGGTCACCGTGCACCCTCGGAAATCTATACCTAATTGGCACTACTAGGGTCAACATGATGCGTTGGAAACGATTAGCTATGGTAACATCTCGACAAAATGTCCCATGTGACATTTTTATGCAAATTAGTGCCGCCATTACCAGAAAACCTGAATTTCACTGTCACTCGACATGCGATGCAGATATCCCGACAAAATCAGTCTCTCTACCTATGTTTTGAGGCTCAAAGAATACAATGAAACCATTCCCAATTGATCTCATGTGAATTTTCTCGCTCTTGGGCGTGTCCTACCACAATTGCGCACGCGGAACGCTGATCGTCGGGAGCGAATCATCGTCAGACTAAAGTACACACGCGAACAATTGATCGGACATTCTGGCAACCTATCGTTCCGAGGTTGCCAGTGACGGTATGTGTGTTTATGCTCTTGGGCGTGCTCAGGCGGAGCGCTGATGGATCCGAGAGCGACTCATCGTTGCACCGGTGGGCACCTGATTAGAAAATTCCGGGAATCTATCGTACTGCAGTTGGGAGGTCACCACGAATCAGTTGAGGCAGATTGCTCCGATAGTGACTCAGCATTGGACCATAGTGTAGACGCAAACAACTGATCGGCAATTTCGGGAACTTACAGCGGTTTTGAAGGTCCCAGAGTTAAAACAACCCTGAACCAAAGTTGCCCTGGCTAGGGGTTCAATAATATGGGTAAAATCAGAACGCAGAAGTGACCTCAGATTGAATTACACACAGATAAAGTTTAACACTTTAGTTACTGGTTACGAATATGAATGCCAACAAAATTACCAATGGTGGTGGAAAAGCATGGTGCATGCGAGGAACGCTGCTAATAACCGATAAGTAGCAACAAAACTCGGCTAAATGGAATTGGACCGGTCCACAAAATGCCCACAACCTTTCTTAAGTCGCGTTGGCACAATCATCTCTGACCCCATCATACTCCACCCACCATACTGCAGAGAACAACACTGATGACGATCGTAAGGTGAGTACTACTTGTAACTGTTCATCAGGTAGAGGCAAGCTTGCAGCAGAGGCACCACACATACGCACGAACGTCTATTATTAAGTTCATCCTCATCCGCCCCTACTCCTCTAATCTATGTCCGTATACATCGGGCAGGTAAATTGCAACCTACTGTTTTGGGTCGAAGCTGTTTTAGCTATGAAAACAAGTTGAGAGTATGACATAACATGTATTCTATAATCTGCTGCCATACCCAGGTGACTATTACCCACCTTCTACTTATAGGCGTGATCCTCTTCGATGAAAGCAAGGATATAACGGTTCTTTTCAAGTTGTGGTCATGCGGGGATCTTCCTTCTCCCTGACTGAAGCATCATTATGCATGTGCTTCATTTGATCATCGCCAGGAGTTGGGCATGGCCTACATGCGGACTCCAAAAAAGGTATTTTTACCCCCTTACCCATGTTATTCCCACTTTAGCGGTAGCCTTCCCGAGCCCCGATCAACTATTCAAGTTCTGCCTGGGAAGTGTCGAGATGAAAATGAACATAGATCCCCTTGTTAGTTATCACACAAGAAATTATGTCATCACTCATGCATACAATATGTCTTGTCCACCTGTCCACGTCCTGTCAACTAGCCCTCACTCGATCAGAGTACTCAATTCACACTTAACCAGTAGGTTAGGTTAAACACCCTGTCCTGTCATTCGATTTTCCAAATATGTCACAAACTTTACAACGTTTTTCAATTTAACTACTCGAGTTCTCAGATGTGGTGACGGTATGCGGTTCCGCAGCTATAGAAATATACATTCAATCAGCAGCAATGCTTTGTACACAGCGATCTTGGGTGATAGTTTATCTCTCTATTATTCCACCGTCGGAAGACAACTCTTGCTCTCCTAATGTGATGTGTCACATCTACTGAGATGCTGAGATTTGCTGTTGGCGACTGATCGAGGTGAAGTAAGGTATCATAACCTATCCTTGGTCGCCATGTCGGTGATGGTGATCAGATGTGGCTGCGATGCATCGGCAGCCAGTTGTGGTGAGAGCTGGCACCAAGCGTTAGTCTTTTCAAACAGCTGCAGAATGATATTTGATCTATCGAATGTCTCCATGGAAGTGCGCGCCTAGTTGCAGAGTCGCTTGCGAAGAGATGATCTTATGCAGAATACATGACCTAATGCAGTTTGGTTTTTATTGAAGTCTCCGCTGATTGACCCATTTCCCCACATCAATTGCATCAGACAACATTGCTGCACACAAATACGAATTGGAACAAGGAGCCCACACTCTTTGGGCCACAAGTCAATACCCTTACTGTCAGACGCAACAGGTAATTCAGTGTGTAAAAATTACGCATGGACTCATGGACTCGGACTCGGACTCCTGCATTGGGACTCGGGATTGGACTCGGACTCGAACTCACATTCAGGCGCTGGAGTTGGACTCGGACTAGGACTCACCCCAAATGGAATCACTACAGCACTGAAAGCTGAAGGTGGCTGGGTGACAGAAACGAGAGACTTGTAGCAAGTCTAAGTGGATCATTATACTGGTTCCATTATTTGGCTACAGGTACAACGTTTTATAATTAAATCTCCACGACACATGATGCGTTTGCAATTCGGATATTAAGGTATTGAGGGTTTGCCCGTTGCCATCTCCGCCGGAAATCGTACACGTTAGCGCGATAACATTCCAATGATTAATTCGATTGCATTGGAACTTGATGGACATGTCCGCCCTAGTAAAATATCGAATGGCTCGGAAATCTGACGTTTTTGCATGAATTATGTCGTCTATTTTGCAGGTTTCAAGAGATTATCAAGAAACTTGCTGGATGTTAGACTACTGTAGGTGGTCATGTACAACATGAAGTTCATTGTCATTGAGGAACAAATTGACATGGTTTATGGTCGATCATCAGTGGTCAATATTCATAATTATGACCCACCGGCACATGTCTAGTTTCAGATTGAATTCATTTTTGCTGTTGTTGTTTTGGAACATTTTTCGAGCACTTCCGTTTTCGAGTTCTCCTCGAGGTCTCATGGCGGCTTAACGATACCATACCTAAACTGTACTGTAAAAAATGTCGATGTACCATCTAAGTTTGGCTAGGCTAACCAGGGGTTTTCGACGTAAGACCTGGGGGCGGGAGGGGTAATATCATTAGGAGAAGGGGAAGGGGGCTTCAAGCGGGGCTCAAGCAGCAAACCCGAGCGGGAGTTTTCAGGGAGTACTTGGGTAACAAGTTCCATTTTCCTCTTAACTAAACCCCTTCCCTCGCATTGTCCAGCCCAGTGGAAACCATTGGTTGTTCACACTCGATTAAAAACAATGCACTTGGTGTAGCTCAATGTTTTGAAGGAACCGATGTGAAGGGTGTGCTTGGCGCAGGAAAGAGAAACAGAAATGAAGCTGGTTCCATTACTCAACATTGTTCTATTTTTATATTGTCATTACTCAGTCTCCGTGTGTGCATTGTGTACATTAATGATATTATCATTGAATCACAATGAGTACATTTGTACACAGTTCCTCTCATTGCTCAATTGGAGTGGTAAATAATTTGTTTCCTACAGATTTTGACAGAGTACTAACCAAAGACGAATACAATGAGCCGGGAAGAAATATGTTTTTGACCACCGTATGAATGTTCGTCACTAAAGAGGATATTGCCGGTAGCTATGTACATCGTTTCGACTAGCCCCTTTCCTAAGACGATGGGGTTTTATTATCATTTCTCTTCCACAAAACCACATTGAATAACACATCTCCTTGGTTGATATTATTCCACGTCCATCAGTTGAGTGAGGTTTCCTTGATTCATTTCTGGTTCAGTTTGTTCCTCTTGGTCGTATCTTCATCTCGGTGTAAATAAGATAATTACTACCACCAGGTAAACTAGACCAGTAGCCAACGGCATGACCGTGATACATCGGGTTCAGGTCACAATGATAACAGCCAACTGCGTACCACCATCCACCGTTATAAATATCAGCACAGTGATAACTTGAATAGGGATCGTTGTCTCGGTCAGGTGTACTGAAGAACATGTTGTATTGATATCTCAATGCGTCAGATCCTGCGAAGAAATTAACAAGAAATGTGAATATTGGTTAACAGATTCGACATTGAATGACTGAATGGGACGAGTTGATGAGAGTATAAATTGCAAGAACATTCCTCTCAGTTTGATTCTTGTGGCCACAATTGATACACAGACACCGATGTCTATCTTAAACGTTTAAAAAAAATATATACGTAACACGACAATTGTTCGTGTGAGACAAATATAATCACGATATCCAGTTACAAAGTACCTCAGTAGGGTGTTCGATTTATCGTGTTTAGCGCTAATGTTCTCTCCTCCTCCTCCAGACACTACATTTAAGTACATATTCCTGTTATATCAAAGGCAATAAATATTGAACAAACAAACGGTATAAGTTCTTTAGAGGGCATATATATGCAACACACCATTGTTCGTTGAGGAATACGAGAGACAAAAATAATCCCGATTTCAAGTTACAAAGTACCTCAGTATAGGGTATCTGTTTTATCGTGTTTAGCGCTAATGCTTTCTCCTCCATACACGACATTCAAATACATAGTCTTGTTATATCAAAGGCGATCAATATTGAACGAACATACAGTATAATTACTCCAGAGGGCATCCGTAACTAATATGGAATAGATACATACCGGTACCATTCATGCGATAATACAATGGAATACAAGCAACGGATACATTTCTATGTTGTATTGACAGAACGAGAACCAACAGTAATTGCAGAGGTCTTCCACAAACTGTTCAATCCACCAATTTGTGCTATATTTCACCCCACTTATATTTTGGCAAATTTTGGCTTGTACACACGATGAGTCCACGTCGCTTGGATGGATCAATGCTTTGTAGGTGTTTTGTTGTGTTGAGTACCTTAACCCTCGGTAGGTTCAGGTCAAAAGTCATATAAGGTCACTGGAGGTCATCAAAGTATCGAGGTTTTGAAGGAATAAGTATAGATCAAATGAATAATTTCGAATGGAAAGCTCGTCAGTAGTGTAATCCACAGAGGATCGAAAACATATTTTGCTCACCTGTGTCACTGGTGAAATCGCCCAATCCACTGAATTTGAATTTATTGTTCTCTCCGTCGATGTGGAATGAATCGTATTTTGCGTAAATTTCGATGAGTCCCAACTTGTACCATGTCTATACGCAATTCATATTCTTTCTGGTTTGTCAGGAGGTGAAGTTTCTCGTTTCCAATCCAGAACTCCTCAGATGGGTCGCCAAATCCGATTTTATATGTATCCCAATTCTGGTTGAAATCTCGCCGGGATGAACTGTGTATTCTGCGCTGTATTACCTGCGAAAACAAACTACGTCGGTTTTATTCATGTAGGCATAGACACGCTGAGATTTGAACGTTTCGCCATTATAAAGTCAAACTGAACTGTTTCTCGGGACCAACTTTAGTCCGCACTCACCAAGTTTCATAAATTGGATGAACTTGATAATTCCGTAATCAATTGAACTTGCAAAATGGAGGGAATCAGTCATTCAGCAACACCCACCTTCGAACCTGAGCGGGCATGTGTACCAAGTCTCCAATCGTTCGACTAAAGCTCTAAAGAGTTATCGCGTTAACGCCTGAAGTATCCAGCGGCGACGGCGGCAGTGGAGAATGAGGCGACTACGTACACGCCCTACCCCATGGTATTCCAAGATGCTTCAGACGTCGTGATAATATAATCACTCTTTCTTCAGCCCAGTAGGCTAATGTAGTGAAATAATGTTGTACTTACCGTCCATCCACCGCCATCAATAGTCATATTACAGTTGACAGTAATGTTTCCTCTAGTCCAGCCAGTGGGCGTGATGAGGTAGTTCCCATCTCGTGCAGTGCTATTGGATGTCTTTATTTCGAAGCAGTCTTTGAAAGGTTCATCCCTCTCACATATCTGACCGTCTCCCTGGTGACCATCATCGCAGTAGCAATCTCTGACGCCGTCCTTCAGTCTACAGGTCGCCTCCTGGTGACATGACAGCGTCTCACAGGTCAGCACTCCTGACGAACACGTACAGCTCTCGGTACAGTCTGTGGACACCACTGTAGAAGAATCCTATGAGTGGAAAAAGTAACAGTGTTGTGAAAAACGATACCACGTAGTACATATGTGGACTGTGATCAGAATATGAATGTTCATGTTTACACGCTGACAAAAAACTACTAAAGTATTGGCCCACTAACATGATGTCACGATAATGAATATTGCGCAGGCGATCGATTGACCCCATAACACGGGAACTTTCAAGAGGATCCCAGAACTTTTACAACATGTCAACTAAATTCCCCAAAGCAAAAACTACAGTAACTTCTAGGTTGTTGCAAACAAAATAAATATTCCCAATAATATATACATTTTGCGGCTTATCAGAGAGTGTTATCATGTAATTTCACACGTTGCAGTATTGTTAGCCTCTTGATGTCAGTACAAAAAATTACAACATTACCAGAAAAAGTTAGGCTGCCAGTCTACCGAGGGGGACTATATTTTTCTGGAAATTAATTTTTTGGAATTATTTCGGTCCGGTGTCGAATTCAGGGTAAATCGAGGTCAATTCAACGTGAACAAAAAAAAAAGAAAAGAATATTGTCCCGATACCAAACCATGAGCTATACATGGAATGATGTCATCTTCTATATAAAATAAAGTTTCAAGCCAGTGTCATACTTCTTTAGATATTTTTCTCTGAAAAGCGATAGATTTGACTTCCAGGATTAGGACTGAATTATTGTTTAATCTAATTAGGTATTAGGAATTGAATCTATGTGATTCTCAATCATTGGAAGTCATCGCCATATTATTTATTGAGTTACATTCTGTGACGCGTAACCTGTTATTAAGGTTGCTTTTTTCGAGAGTTTGTCCTCCAGCGTACCATACTGTGTGGGTTCTGTTACTCTCGAGGATCATTACACTCTGATACTTTGGTCATCACCTAAGTCATGTATGACCGAGTCCCCAACGGAAGTTATAAAATGTTCAGATGGATTTAGCCGGATAGCTCTTCATTGAAGTGACACTCACTTTGGAACTCATACAAGACGTCAAGTTCGGAAGATGTTGTACTAACACAAAACTCTTTCGACGGCAGCGCTAGGTATATGTTGGTACATAGATAGTTGAAACCCTGAGGAGGTTGTTTCTGGTATTTGGTATTATGTTTGTATTGTTCACTCACCTCGAACACCCCATATCCATTCTTGTAACACCCGCACTCTTCTTGCCTGACACAGTCGGTACCGTTCATTAGGTATCCCACAGGACAGACACAGGTCTCTGGTATGTTAGTACAGTCATTGGTGCAGTCCAAGGAACCGCTGGGATCAGCACAGGTAGCGATACATCTACTACATGCACCGAAAATCGTGTTGCGAGGACACCATGTTATTAGAGGCTCTGAAAATGGAGAATTACACAGAATATAGAGTCGGAGCGATATCTAATAGGTACCCCACGAGTGGACACATGTCTATGGTGTATTGGTACAGTCGTTGGTGTAATCCAAAGAGCCGCTAGGAACAGTGCATGAAGCGATACATGTACTACCATTCACCTGATTGGGGTGGAGTTATCGTGCCTACAAGCTCAAATGTGCCAACATATCAATTTCTCAATTCTCCCCCGGAATAGCCACTGTCTACACCAGGCTATCGTACTACCCGTAACGGAAGTACATATTAAATTTCAGCCTGATACATTTTGGGATTAGGCTGTAAATAAAATGTCAAGACTCTGTCATCTGAGGTAAACAGAGGTCAGAGTCTTGACATTTGAAATGTTGACCCTGAAACGAGAATGAGCATGTACTCATCACGTGGAACATACATATTGTGCATGAGCTTCTTCCGTCAAAGTTGGGTCGAGTTATCGTGTTACAAAGCCAGGCGTCACATACACACACACACATACTGTCATGACTGTATAAATGTCCAACTGGCAAGTCAAGGAGTAGAAAATGTCATGTAACACACCTATAGTACCGCCTTGTTGACCTAGACTGACCAGTCTATATTCGCTGAATTCGTCGATGCTGATGAAGCGTTCATATGAGATGATCCCCTCCAGCCCCGATTCAGTTTCTACTTCTATTCGTAGTTCGTAGGTCTTCTGGTTGGTAAGGTAAGCCAGTTTGTCGTTCCCCAGCCAATGATCACTGTTGACAAATCCGAAGCCATTCCGGTAGTCATCCCATGTCTGATTGAAGGTTATGATTCCTTCAAATCGTCGTTGAATATTCTGAAAAACGAGAGTAGATAACGTGTGTTATACTTCCGAAGAGCCGAAGATTGGCCAAATGGCCAAGCAGTATCATGATGTTTGACAATACAGAATTTCCTGGTTCGATTCCTGCATTCACCGTCGGGCGTTTT
>JAUOBX010101057.1:0-19108 GCA_032360705.1 Eupentacta quinquesemita
AGTCATATGACTGGTATGATTCATTGAAATATATTTGAATGGAAGGAATTGCTTGTAACAGCACACCATGTCCATGCAAAGTACCACCTCTATTTAAATTGATAATTTTCACATGATACAGTAACATTTTGTTGTCAGGGAATAATTGTTATCTTACTAGGAAGAGTTGATACATCTTCAATACTGTCATCGCCGCCAACGCTGCAAACAGAAGAGAAACATCACAACATCTTAGTAAATTTCGTTATAATAATAATTGATCAATTCAATGAATATACAGTTGAGTTACGAGTCCAGGCGGCCGACTCGATCGGTGATTAGTTTGTTGACATGCGATTGAACCACAACTTAAAGGATTACCGTACTCGAAATGTGTATTTTTCATTTCGCAAATAGTGATCATTAGGTGGGATAGCCTTCCTGAAGATGTTGTTTTGTCTAAACTGCTATTGGTGTTAATGCTTCCAAAACGAGCTTGACTAGTTTGTTCAATTGCGCGAGATCTCTCCGATGTGACGGTATTTTTCGAGATGTTGTGTCATGCATCAGGGTAAATTATGTGAATCTTTTTTCTTCCTGACCTATCAGCACTGAGCCTAACTCTACTAACTAATATACATAGCCTAACCAAGTATGAGCTACCGTGTTCACACTTTGCATACAATTCGTTCGAAACTTCCCAATTTCTATTGACTCCTGTATCAATCAATACGCTTTGTGTACCCCGCATAAGAAAGTATTATGGACCTATCGTGTTTACGAGGGTCTTCCCCACTTCGTCTCATGCTGTTGAGATCAGATACTGTACTATTCTGACCCCAGAACAAGAGGGTTAATGTACTCGAACATACCTGCCAAGTATAAGTTTCATTTAACCAGCCATGGTTCAGCATGCAGCTTTCACCACACATGAAATGCCATATACAGGATGTCGAGTTAAACAGACGACCACCCAACCACAAATCAATACAGGTACTCATCATGGCAAACATGTATAACTAGGAAGCATAAGTTTCATCCAATAAACCCAGACCAAGTTATTGTCGTTGCAAGCTATAGAAATGACCCCGATCCGCCCGGAGATAATAAAGCTCTTTTGGGGCTCCTCGAAAGAGCTACATACGATTTGGTCGTTTGAGCCAAGCAGTTTTAGACTTATTTTTTACAGTGATTCCCTACCTCGAGCCTAACCACGAAACAATCGGGTTCATGTATTCATCATTTGAAACATTAGCAAATATACATGTTCGTGTTCACAAATCTACAGAATTAGTCGAAATATTTTCGCCCTATTTTCCCAAAAGAGGACCCTGATCCATACGAAAAGTTAGGGTTCTCAGAGTCGTCAGAAGAGCTATACTAAATTTAAACCGATGGGGTGGGGGGGGGGGGCACTTCGAGATGGGCCTCGAGATGGACATCATCCCCTCGGCATCTTAGCGGATAATTGGTGTTACATATTATTTGGAGGAATCATGAGAAATGTTCCTATGTAAGAAGTCACTTTGCACTCTCACATGGAACAGAGTGATCAGTGAAGGTTTTTTCTCGTGGGAGAACGTTACATGTGTTAACATTATTCATACCAATGGATAGTGTTGCCAATTTTCTTGGGGCAAAATACTGTACACACAATGAACGACAACTCAATTTGTGCGGCGATACTTCATTTTCTCGTTGGTGTTATATAACACAATTTTTTTTTCTTGCGCGCCAGAGTCCATTATATTTCATTCGTTGAACTTGGGTACGCCTCCTTGAATAAAAAGTTACTCTTTCAAGTTTCAACTCATGAAATATCTGAACGATTGCACTAGAACACATTCACTGCACTATTGAGTGGGTGATTGAAACGCAAAACAGACTTACGGCCATGAGCGTCCTCGGTATTCGTTACCAATCTGATCTAGAGTACACGCATCAGCACCAAATCCAGCCTGCGAAGAAAGAAGAATGTAGTGAATAGTGAATATCAGTATTTCCTCATTCATTTCAATTGACTCAATTGAGGAATCAAAGGCCAAGGGTCGTGTAAAGGTTTTTCCGGTTAATTTATCACTGTGCGGTGTTTAGCACCTTGTAACAAACGAACTATGGATATGAAATGAAAACAAACTTACAAATCGTTCATGAATCTTTTATTTATCTGTTTCGTCTGTAAATTCCGTATTCCTGATATCAAGGGGGAAAAGGAGCAACATCTATTGTCTGAGGTCCACTCTATAGTTCCTTCCACGATGCCATCAATCAGGTGAAATATGTTCATTTACATTGAACACGGAGACCTTGACCTAACACCACACATGATGAGGTCACCGTTCGTGCATACACATACTAATTTGGATGTATTAATGCGTGCAGTGTTCAGATAGCGTGCTCATAAACACTTTCAATTTGCGTCCTCAGGCTCGTGTGATCTTGAATGACCTTGAACTAACGCCAAAATCGATAGGGTTCATCAGCATCATTTGCGCATCCCATACACCAAATTTGATGATGATGTACGTCATCATACATACCGTCAGGGAATCTCCCATTGCTCCAATGACAGATATATCATGAGGTCGGAGTTTGTGAACTGCGGAACAAAAACAAAGCAAAAAATCATAAATAACAGAACTAATTTTACCTAGAAACTATTTTGGGAATCAATTAGTGTTTACAAGTCCGTGATGTGACATCTCCTTGGAATTGACAGCTTCCAAAAACCAGCTCGATACTCGATAGCAGCTGATCGTGGAATCCCATCTGCTCTGCCGTATACTGCTCAAACACACTCGCTCAACGGCCTCAACCAGACGGATCCATTGACCAGCAGAAAGATACTGTTGACCAGGGGCGGCGCAACAGGGGGTGGCAGGGAGGGCGGCCGCCCCCCTATCGGTTTTTGGTTAAAAAATAATTTACAGAACGATGTTTTAAAGCAATTATTTCTGTAGGGGGTGAGGTGAGGTGTCGAAAAATGTTACCTGACCATATCAGTCCATATTTCTCCATTAATTCAATCGATACGTGGGTTGTTAATGCCATTTTTCCCGTGCTTTGCGCGCAGGCTCAGCTGCTCCTCTTGGGAATCAGTCAACTTCTCCAGAATTGAACATTTTTAGGCCTCATTGGCCATTATTATATCCCCGGGACGCGTTTCATCGTCTGGGGATATTATGGTTTTGGGGGTATAGCCGCCGCCGCCGGAAACTTCAGGCGTTAGCGCAATAACTCTCTAACGCTCTGTCCGATTCATCTGAAATTTAGTACGCATGACCGCCCCGGCAAAATCTCGGATGGGTTCGAAAGTGGGCATTGCAACATGACTGCTGCCCTCTCTGTTGCAGATTTTGTGCGGCCAGAAACTTCAGTTGTTAGCGCCATATCTCTCTAACGCTCTGTCCGATTCATTTGAAACTTGGTACACGTGTTCGCTTCAGCAAAATCTCGGATGGGTTCGAAAGTCGGCTTCACTACATGAATGCTGCCCTCTATTGTGCACGTTTTTCTCGAATATATGTCAAGTTCATCCGATTGACTCGAAACTTGGTGGGTGTGGACTATGGTTGGTCCCGAAAACCATGACGACAATTTCAAGGTCACAGTTGCGTAATTTATGCGATTTTCCAAACTTTGTCGGATTCGAACGAAACTCGGATGATGTGTACTATAGGTGGTCCTGGAAAACAAAAGTAATCGGAGGTCAAATTTGTGGGAAATATGCCATTTTCCTAACTTTGTCGAATTTGAATGAAACTTGGTGGGTATGGACTTTACTTGGTGCTGAACAACATGAGGGTCATTTCAAGGTCATTTGACCAGACATGGTTAGTGCCATATTTCTGATCATTGAAAGTCAATATCAAAACTATTCCGGGGACAAACACGTGGGCGGTTTAACGCCTGTACATGTCTAGTTTGATATGTAGCTTTGTTATGAGGAGTACAGGAACACTTTTCTGGGTGTAGACCGGGGTCATTTTTTGCGAAGAATAGGCAATTGTGAGAAATCTATATTTCAGCCAATTTCAGCTTGTTAACACGATAACTCGACCCCACCTGGATGGATCAAGCTCATACGTGGTATGTGGGTTCCCCGTATTTACCACATGATCTCTATTGGTTTAGGGTCATGTCAAACGTCATTTGAGTTCAACAAAGGTCAAAGTCTGAACATTTGTTTAACAGCATAAGTCAAGAATACTCGGTCTGACCAGGCTGGAATGTGGTATGCAGCACTGTTATGAGGAGCATAGGAATTGTTTCGGTGTGTACCGGGGGTCATTTTAAGGCAAGAAATATGAAATTTAGAAAAATCTATATTTTGGCTCATTTTGCCTTGCTAACACGAAGTATCGACCCATCTGGATGGATCGAGCTCAATACATTGCATGTATGTCTCTCATGAGTAGTACATGATCCCTATTGCTTCGGGGTTAGGTCAGGTCATCTTGGGTCAACAGAGGTCCAAGTCTGAGAACCTTGTAAGCGGCAAAATGTTCAGAATGCTTGATCCGACCAAGCTGAAATGTGGTTTGTAGCTTTGTTATGGGGAGTACAAGAACCCCACTGTTTTTAGTGCGGGCAGGGTCAATTTTTGGTGAAAAATTAGGAAATTGTGAAAATCAATACTTTAGCTTGTTAACACACGATAACCTGACCTCCCTTTGATGGATGAAGCTCACACTTGGCAGGTGTGTTCATTGAGTACATTATCGTTATTGTTTTGGGATCAGATGGCGTATACGGTCAATAGTGAGTAAAGTCTGGAAATTGTGCTGATACAATGGGGTGAGTCCAGAATGGTCGTTCTGATGAGTATGGGTTCCCCATGGAAAGTATGTTCTTTCTACCCACAACATTTTGTGTTACCCCTTTAACGACAATTGTGAGTTTTTTTTGCATTTCTTCGATGGAATTAACCCCCCCCCCCCACCCCCCTCAATGTTGATATATGTCGTGCAGTATATGTTGCGGCATACCTCGTATTTATTTCCGAGGTCTAGGCTAACGCATCAATTGATATTCCGGTACCTGCGTAGTGTATCGAGCATCTGAAGCACCATACACGTCAACTAAATTGTTTGACATCTTGGAGGCGGAGGACAATCACATGCCTCTTGGCTAGTTAGTCTGGATTCACACTGCATAACATACCCTTCCACTGACTGGAAATCAGGCTAATTACACATATAATTCTCGGAACCCACTGCTTCCTCTCTTGATGAGCCGTTACATTACATAAACGTGAATAAGTTAAGTAGTCGGTCGCATGCATGACCCCCAGTCATGTCAGTGTTAACTTGAATCAAGTGTGGCGTTTCAATCGTCTATCACCGTGAGCGTGTTTGGTATCAATATTATTCACGCCATTAAAACCTGGTTGAATTAGCCTGTATAGGAAATTGTTAGGAACAACAGCTGAATCCTCACCATCCGCTGCACTGATGCATTCGACACAGTCAATCACACTGCTATGTGAAAAAACTCCGAAACATCTAGTCTGTCTATTGGTGAAACCTCACGCAAGAGCTACTGGGTTGAGCCGGTTATTCGAATATCGCATGACCACACAGACGAGTTTCCATTTCGGCGAGGAATCCGACAGGGCTTCATATGTTGTGCCCCTCACTTCACAACGCCTGCAGCGAAGCCATCATGTGACAGTAGATGATAAATCGGGTAGCGTTGTTGGTGGAGAAGCAATATGAAATGTGGCTATGATGATGACCCTGCATTGCTTGCACGCTCAGAAAACTCCAAGAAACAAACGACTGAATTGCAAAGATGAAGCTGCACATTCAGTCTCCAAATACACGCAGTTCATGATAGCGAAGAACGAATTAACCTTATTGGGAATACAATCAACCAGGTAGACCGGTACAAATACCTTGGCTCAATGATAGGAATGGTGAGTTACTCTATCCTAAATTGGAGAAGCAGTTGGTCGAGTTCTTGGTGTGGAGTATATAGCCTCCTATGGTGAAGAATGTGGGACACTAAAACAAACTGGCATATCAAAAATATAGTCATTCGAGTTGTAAGTCTGGTGGAATGTTGAAGATCATCTGGAGAGGTAGAGAGACCAGGCTGACGTAAGGAATCGCGGGAGTATCGGAGTATCTGGAGATGAAGGCCTGCTGGCTCAACTAAAGAAGATGAAACTCTCTAAGTTCGTCGTCCAAATAGCTCAGTTCAGACGACAGTGGATGGAGAAGTAGAATCAATGGACGAAGGAAAAGGGCTTAGATCATTAACATCAGGATGTTGACGGATGGTGGAATCGTCGTAGCGAGAGAAATGGCTCACAGGGGAATGCCTGCAGCTCCATGTGGACTATGGCAATACAACAGCAGCAGGAACACGGTCAGCATGCTGTATAGACACGCTGTCATCGACAAGAGGAATCGTTAATGGAATGGCAATCAGCCTAACGGTCCGGAACACAGTCACAGCGTTCCTCACCGCGCATCAAGTATTTTTTGCGGACTGCCTGCACAGCTATGGTTGGGCCCCTTCTTCATGGATTGGTATTTCACCTTATTGAAGTCTCACTCAATCCATCCATCTATCATATTCCCGTTCTTCAAGTCTTTTGGCTCTCGGGAGTCATCGACACAGTGTGCAATGAGTCACTAACCTATAACTATTGCGACTGGAGCAGAAGTTTTTTGTTCGTGGATTTCCAGAAACATTGGTATCTGAGGCAACAAACGGCCTGATGGTCTTTCGGTAGAGGCACTTAACAGAATTCTGCAAGTGAAATAATGTTATCATACAACCACGCTTGCTATCACTGAAATTGGAGAAAACATTTTGAATAAATAGAAATATGTCTAGGTATTTCTCATATGATAACTGTCACAGAAGATGTGTTCCTACGCAATATCACGCCGAGGCATAATCTCACAATTGAATTATTTTCTCCATAGGTATGCAAAATGTATACCGCTATAACATCGTCGAGACGAAACATCCCTGCGATGATGGTCTACGTGCAATGTGGAGAAGGTTGATGCAGTTGTTATTATAAAGTGTTGTCAGATGCAAAATACTTGTTCATAGAGGGGAATGATCTAGGACACACGCATATGAGGTTAAAAGGCTATACCTACCGAGAAGTCCAACCGAAGCAGAAAATGTGATTACACATTTCCAAGATGATAATTACATGAAGGTGGCATGGGAGCATATGTTCCACGAAACATCACGCCAATGCGTAATGTAACTGTCGAATTATTTCCCCACTTATCATTTGAAAATACACAGTAGGCTGTTTTAGCTGCTAACACGAGTTAATGACACTGGCAAAACATGTATAGGCCTATGGTCAGGTTTATTCTTTGACGTCATTCACAACTTTGCGTATCGATATAGTTAACAATTGGGAGAGTGTGTACGGTGTAAGATGTTTATTCACCCAGCTGAATTGGTGCAGAGAGGGTAGATAACGTTATTTGTAGTAGCATAAGAATAGTTTTGAATAGATAGGCCACTGGCCTGGATAGGACATCATAATGATCATCTCATAATCCAGATATGGAACGAGGGTACATCCGCTGTCGTCCGAATGCGCAAATTGTTTGGACAAATCCATCCATATATTCGTCGGAGTGTAATATCATCCCATTATTGACTGTTAAACGTTAATTCTCGTCGAAAATAAAATGCAGATATGGAAGTATACTGATGAGTAAACATCAACAATATACTATAATATGGGCCTATATTCAAAATTCACAAATACCTAATTCGAATAAACCAAGATCACAGGAAACTCACTCAAACAAACGTTCACTCTGAGGCAGGAAAGGACTAAGAAGACAATTAGATATGTATAATTGTTATATGGGGTGCGCTATACCATCATCAAACTCAGATAACATAACGAAGGCTTACACTCTCTTACCCCCTCTATTATACTCAATGTGTTCTTTTCCAGTTTTTCTCTGTAGTAACATAAATAATAATGATGAAAGTTATTTAGGACGATGTACACACAAATACCACAGGTTTTACAAAGAATGACAAATCAGGAAGAAAAAAGATGACACTTCAACAGTTTTTTTTAATCAACTCACTGACTCTTGATTTTACTCGGCAGATTCTTCCATATCGGGGCAACGTGAACGTTGGGCCGCTTTCCACCAAGAACAGTTCTACTGATATGTGGTTGAGCAAGTCGGTGTGAATCAGACGAGGATCTGAGACTGCGGACTGGATTATGCTTACTACCTAAGCAAAAATATATTCTTGAGCCAGACCACGTTGGCTTTTGTACACGAGCAACAATGTTTTGAAGACGATACGCTTCGAACCAATGCAGATCGTGCAACAAACCGGTTGAACTGGTTTACTGGCATCACTATAGCTGCTTTGCACTCGCACTGTAAATTGTGTCATTGTGTATTTGTGTCAATAATGCATGTTTTATTGATTGGAGTTCAGAATTGACTTTTTCAGTTACATTCATCATTGCTGCCACAGCTTCACATGGAATATGTTAACAAAAAACTATTATCTTGAACAACTTACTCCATAAGTAGCGATTGTGACGGAACTTTTTCTTCGATGGAAAATATTGAAATTTCCAGGATTGCAACTAGACATTCGCAGTACTGCGATGTATAACTGTTAACGCTTTAGGAATTAATGAACGTTTTAGCAATTCCATCGATAGCTCTCCTGTATACAATTACTCAAATACTTCCCTTCAATTTAATAGATACGTCAACACCACCACAGCAACATCTACATGTAAATTTCTTTCATGGAGATTGTGAATAATTTTCATTGTAAATCCCTATATTGCAATGTCAACCATCAATTGACTAACGAGATTTCTGAGATCTATCCATTTGACAAATATATTACGATAAAGTGAAATATATTTGACACCGTGAACATAGGCGTTATGGAAAATCATTGGTTTCATATAGCTGGATGAACTACGTTGAGTTGAATCTTATATTGGTATGTGATTTGAAGTTATTATGCCTTCGTATTTTGTCTTCATATGGAATGAGCAAGCAGAGAAGTATGGTCGTGTGTGTCTTTAAAGATTACTGACAACTGCATGTGTTGTACCAACTATATCATCATCGTTCTATCATTCCGGCCTATATGTACTTTGCCAGGAGAGGAAAGTAAAATAGAATATCATGGAGTCGTATGTTGCACTAGATTTATTACGACCATGTTTTATTGCGCGGACTTTCCATGACAATTTACTGGTGGTACGCTCATATCGATTGCAATTACTCAGTATCAGCTCCGATTTCGCCTGGTGTATGTGTACTTTGGGAGTATTTTCACCGAAAGAGGTCAAGGGGAGTATTTCTTACAACTCAAATAGCGTGTAGCCATGCCCTAGTTCCTGAATGCAGCCACATGCCACCACATTTTTGGCGTGTCGGTTGTTTTACTAAAATCTAGCAGGTCAAGGTTAGTTTCCAAAGTAAAGTTAACGTTCATCCTACTGAGGTGCGGTGAGGTTCATGTTATCCCTCGATCACAAACGCTAACTCGTGAGTTTGTACAGTTTGGCGCTGATAACCTTGATGAATGAGCAGTTCCCGCGATCGGGATCAGAAAACAAACAAACCAAGCAACGCCCTCTTATACATAGACTTGTACGATATTACAATTGTGTATATACGGGCATGAGGTAAGATCAGCAGTTAAAATGAAATAAAAACGGAATAAAGTGCATTAAATGTTGTCACCAATACCAATAGTGAAATTCGACAAAAAGTTGTAGGGAATCTAAATATGATCCCGAATAGACAGGAATAGTTAGTTGTTGTGACCAATAGTTACAGTTATCATTGTTCATTCTCATACTAACTGTTTCGGACCTATTGAACCTTTTTAAATCTCTGCTGGCCTTTTTTATATTAAATAATTTAACCAATCAAGCTGTTTCCTGATGAGCAAGTAAAAAGAAAAATCAATGGAAAGGAGATTAGCATCACTTGTAGATGTAATGCAGTTTACACGATCTGATAAGATTTGAACCCAAAGGGCATTGACTTTGAGTCAATCATACATATAAATGAATAAACGCTGAATATTTGACATGAGTAGAATAATAATAATAATAAAGCCGTGCTTATAGAGCGCTTTTCAACACGAGGTTCACACACCCCTAAGAAGCTCTTGTGCGCGGATCTGGAGAATGTATCACAACGTATTGACACACAATAAAAACGCGTCGACTGCAGAAGTAATTAATTCCTTTCGACAGCTAGTATGACAAACGACATGCCAGGCTATCAATTTTATGACTTTCACAGAATGGCAAACTCCAAATGGACGAGTTGAGGCGAATATTACGGTTTGTGTACATAAGTCTCTCCGAATGGCGATTATTTTGGGTTGATGCTTATTACATTTGTTTTACTGCAAGCTATAAACCAAACAGACAGAGGAGGTTGCTTTCCCTGATTCGTGTATGTCAGCGCTAGTATTGCGAGAGATAATTTCTCATCACAGACTTCGCATCAGATCGGAGCTACGAGAATATACGACGCGACTACCAAATTACATATCACTGTAGATGTTCATTAAAAAGGCATGCCGAAATTTATTATAATTATTATTATCGACATAAGCCAATATTTTGGCGAAATCTCGAGTTCAGGCTTGTCTCAACACGAAATGTATGCCTTCATCACTAAATCCCACAATAACGAAAAGTAACCCAAATCATCTCATTATTTTATCATGTGATGTCGTATATTCTCCCATTCACCGTCATCATTATTTTTGTACGATAACGTAGCAATGGCCGTTCAGCATTACTTTTGGTTTCGAGAACTGATAAACAGACTACATATATGTTTCCTCAAATTGAGGCAACATGTATTGGTCTCACAATCCCAATGTATACAATTTTTACTATGGGTGTAGCATATTGTTCACAGTGAATCCGTTTGAGAGGCAGACTGTGTTGGCCAGTTGGCCCAGCAATAGCTGCCGATGAGATATGCAAGTCTGTGGATTGCCCTCTTGTTCGTTTGTTGGTTGCGCATGCACCGTGCGTTTCCTATGTCAATCTGAGGCTGAAGGGGAATACTACTCGATCCTTCCTTTGAATGTTTCATGATGCTCGACTGCTCGTCGCGTAACCTAAATTGGCCTTCTAGACGAGTTTTGTGGTAGCGCCCTCGGCTACACTAGTTGAACAACGCATTTGGCGATCGGGTCGAGCCTGACTTGCCTGCTAACAATATCCTTGTATAAATTGGGTATCATCACTGCACATTGTTTTGCTCGCTTGTCTCATACATGGCAGCTGTTGTCCTAACTACGAGCTTCGGCAAATCTCTTCAAGATTCAGAAATCGTTTTAATTGTTGTCTGAAAGCAAATGTAACATTTTTCTCAACAAACCTATAGTACAACAAAGTCCAGAAATTGCCACAATTAATCAAGAGGATAATCCAACGGGCGAGTGCGCAAATTGAAGGGAACCACAAACAGTCACTAATTTTGTTTCTCTATCCACATTTCTCAATTCCGCCTTGCGATATGCCTCACTTATATGTCATGTGAAACCATGATAAGAAAGTTATCGCAGTGCACATGCGGAGTGCGCAAATCAATGTACCACCATGCAATAGTGACATACACTTTCAATTCATCATTTATGCATCACTTACCTGTCATTCGTGATCGCAAAATAATATGTGCAGTATGTATATTGCAATATGTCACTTATTGCTATAGAAACTGTACAAATTCGTAAGTGGTTTTACCTCTTGCTCCTTAAGTACTCGACCCCTTTTCAATAAGATGGCATATCCAAATTAAACAGATAGCGATTCGCCCAATATTCTCTCAGTTCTTTTTCATTTAACACTCGGCCAATTACCCTTTCGTGGCTAAAAGCATTTCACGCTATAGTGCAAGCGACACTACATCTTGGGTAATCATCAATAGGATTATTCTACTGGCGAGTGCGCAAATTGAAGAGAACCACAACAAATCACAAATTTTGTTTCTCAACCACAACTTTTAAATTCTCCTTGCAATATGCCTCAATTATATGGCATGTGAAAGAGCCCGACGAAGTGACTCTCATAATGATATTAATTAGACAATTCAAACCATGATAACAAAGTTATCGCAGTTTACGTGCGGAGTGCGCAAATCGATAGTCCACTGTGCTACGGGAACACTGTTCTTGTGTACGTAATCAGTCTAGATACAGCAATAGTGACATACACTTTTAATTCATCATTTAGGCATCACTTACCTGTCGGTCATGATCGCAAAATAATATGTGCAGTTGTCAGTTATTGTTAAGGAAACTGTACGCATTTGTAATTGGTTTTGCCTCTCGCTATCAATTGTGACTTTAAGTACTCGGTCCCTCTTTAACAAGATTGCATATCCAAATTGAACAGATAGCGATTCCCCCAATATTCTCTTAGTTCTTTCATCATTTAACACTCGGTCAATTACCCTTTCGTGGCTAAAAGCATTTCACGCTATAGTGCAAGCGACTCATCAACTCATCAACTTCAATCACTAAATCTCAACAGATATCTGTCAATATCTGTAAATTGATTCTCTGGCAATTCCAATGGAAGGGTTGTCGTGTAGAATGGGAGAATATTAACTAGGAGCTGATCCTCGCCGAAATTAGGTATTTAACATTTGGAATCACTTGGAGAATTAAGGGGAAAAATTTACATTAAATGTATATTATCACGGTTCATTTGAGGTACGAATTCAGCGCGAACGTAAAAAAACACACATGTGTCATACGTACAGATCGTATGCCTACAGGGCAATGTACTATGTGTATTATGACATGATCTGTAACTTTTGGTTTCTCTATACGATTTTTTCCTATTTTTATTATATAGTAGTCAGGACAATCCATGCGACCATGCAAGTGTATGTGTATTTAATGCATAGCATGTTACCGCGATACGGCGATACCTCGAACACACCTCGAACACAAGTTGGTCAAGCTCGTCCCAAATGATGAACAGATGGTCATCAATGTGTGTACCTATCTTTGTGTGTCTTTCTGATCGCCATCCGAGGTCGAGTGCCCCGACCGATAAGAAATTCAGCATACGATATTGTGCGGAGTACAACAATTCAATAGTTTGTTACATAGACCAGGGATTACTTCTGGTCAGAAAATGACAGACTTGACGAATTCCAGATTGTTAACATGGTAACTCGATCTACTGGATCGATCAAGTTCATAAGTCTATCAGATGCGTGAGTTCCTCACAATGAGTACATGGTCCCTATCGTTTTGAAATCCGGTCAAATACATTGTACCCATCCATGGTTATTCTAAATCTATTATATAGACCTACTAGTGAACTCCGAGAGAGAAAAATACCTTGGACATTTCAAAAAATTGTATAACAACCTTGCATACCGTCAACTGGAGTAACTTTGGCAGGTTACTCGGGGTTTTCTCGAACGTCCAAAGGTATAGCTTCTGACCAAAGCATGAAATTGAAGGTTTTGAATATTCGTTATGCACAACAAGGCAACACGACAGTTCATAACTGCAAACGAGACATAATGGGAACAACATGGACATTTGGGGGAGGGGGAAATGCTACCCATCGGGCATGGGGACTTTAGGGCAACTTTGGCAGTACGCAGATTTCACTCAAGGTCATGGGAATATCATAACACAGGTATTTGGTAGTTTTTATATTCATTCTACCTTATCATCATCTCTCCAACCCGAATCTTGAACGTAATCCCAACAATATGACCATTAAACAACTATAATGCCGTCCTGTGCTTTAGTGTGTAGCGGAACTGGTCCCTGTACATATCACAAAATCGTAATCTATCACATTTTTACGTAAAAAGTATTCTCAATACAAACTATTTTTTTATCAATCTATTTAGAATCATAATATATTATATATGGAGAGTACAAGCTTCCGTAAACAAAATTTCTCCAACCTGAAGTTGTATAGCGCTACCAGCCAAAGTTGCCCCGATTCTGCCAAAGTTACCCCACTTGACGGTAGTTCTTCAGACCTTCGAATTCATCGATCCACATCATGATCCGACTAATAGAGAACATATCCAATAATCGGTTTATATCTTCCACTGTACATGATTGAATATATGAATATTGAATAATGACAATTCATTGTTTCACTTCCTGCTGACTTCCTGTGTTTCCATGCATAAACTGCCCATCACATTTCTAGATATTCAATAGTCTCTCAATTATGGGTAGCAAAATAATCTATGAACATGTGTACATTATTGGAACAAAATTTCATGGAACAATTAATCGTATTCCAATCAAGCGTCAGATAGGATGTCTTTCGTTTTTTGTGAGACAGTGGGAAAAGTCTGATATTTATTATATCGAGCAACACAATCACGACATTGATGTAATTCTTCTCGCGCGGAGGATACCTCAACTGTTGAGTGTGTATAATACGAGGATAATATTGAGTACTGAGCAACGTGCAGGCAATGTCGCGACTCAGGCAAACTGTTGAGGGTGCATCATACGAGGTTGATATTAGGCCCCGAGCCCCGAGCAGGCAATGGCGCCACTCAGGCAATGACGCCACTCAAGCGATAAACTGATCCTAGTCTGACAGGTGGGTCATGCAAGAGTTGTATGTGATGGCTTTCAAAATGAGTTGAGAATGATTTACAATCTCTGTCATTCGATATATCTTCCTCATGTTATTTACTCTGTTGGTCGCAGTGGCTGAGATACTTAATAACTGATGTATCGCTTGATCATCTTGGCCTGGTCTGCGTTTATCGTGGAAGAAATATATATTCATCAGCGTATATGCGAATGAGGCTAAACTTCAGAAGATGCACACTGGAAATTATTTCGAATCTGATTGGCCATCGTTTTTTAGGTATTGATTGTTCTTCTTCGTTAGGAATAGGTTGATCATCTCTCTACATCAATGCGTATAGTCCCTAAAATACAATTTTCGGCTCCTTGACCAACAGTTTCCCCACAGACATGATTATGACAGTAGATTCACGGCATTCGCCGTCTGCCATCACAACAACCATATCGAGTAATCATGGCTGTGCTCAGTCTTGGGGCGTGAACGGGGAATGCTTCGATCAGTGTTGTGATGGAAACATGTCAACGGAACATTGAGGGAATATATTAGGCCTCAAGAACAGCTCAGTGGACATCAATCCGAGGTGCCCAGAATCCTGAGAAGTTCCTACGCAACCTTAAGAGAACATCATAATTATATAATATTATATTATATACTAATATTATAATTATTATTATCATAAATGAAGTCGACGCCAGTAGCGGAACTGTTCACGGAAAATTCCTAAATTGATCTAATGGCCGCTCACCACTCTGGCTACAGTTAGAGAATGTTTCTGATTCAAATGACACGCGGGCAACCCGGTTTCCACGTTCTGGTCAGCAGACATGCAAACCATCTGAACAATGAATTTGGCCTCTTATATTTGACAGCTTCAAGGAGATAAATGTTACGCTTCAGTCATCAATACTGGGAATAACCATATGATGCAATGACCTCTGCGGGAGCTTGATGAATTATGAGAGAATGGGAAATCCGTTCATAAGAAATAAACGGAAGGTTGCGTTAATGATAATATCTCTACTGATCCTAAATGCATCGGAAAAAGAGTAGAAGGTGATACAGTAGATGACGAATTTGAATTTCGCGAAGACTCCCGAGTTAATGTGACGATTTGATCTCCTAAAATACCGGTTTCCGAATTCATTTGCGCTACTGTTGTGGGGGCTAGCATCATCAAGATAGTCACTCTTGAGATGATGTATAGGCTAGATGATCAGATGAATGACCATTTGAATTCCATGAGTGGAACGCGGCTAACAAAACCTACAATTGTTTCACGCGACCGAATAGGCAAGGTTATACCAAGTATCAGGTGTCCTTGCAACGAATATGTATTTATTAAAAATGAGCATAATGTAGCAAATATTACATTATTCCCATGGAACCACCGGCTTAGCACAGCCCTATTCACCATTTTTCTGGATTCGGATGTTCGGATGTTTTTCAGGATGCGGGTTTGGGATGATTAAGAGAAATCTTACAATCAACAATTGAAAAATTGTTCTCGTGGGGATATCGACATACTATGAAAATGGCTTATACCATCTCATAATATGCAGTATTAATGGCGTTGAGCTGATTTACACGCGATATCCTAGACCCACTCCGATTTATTTCTTTTTCTATTCGAGTCTTGTCCACTATAATTATATAACCATGAATTAATTGAACAACTGAACTCACAGAACATCAGCACATGTCACCATGTCCATCGCGAACCATTCTTTATTGTATTTCGTTGACGAAAATTCAATGTTTGCCCAGATCAAATTTCCCGGGACACATTAGTGCACCGACAGGGAATGTTCAATTGAATAGCTCAGGCGAAATAAAAGCGCATGAGACGCCAACTACGACTGAATTGATGCACTCGGAAGATATCCATGTCTATAGTTATAGATGTTTCTGGACCAGATATGTCTCAAGACACGCTCTGTCAACAAAAGTTGATCGATTTCTTTTCAGATAATTATATTTGGGAAGATCGAAGGATCCAGCGGTTTGAAGATGAGATGATGTGGGATATATTGTATGGGATATCGACATAAACTTGCTGTGAAAATGGCTTATACCATCTAATAATATGCAGTATTAACGGCGTTGATCGGATTTACACGCAAAATCATAGACCCATTCCAAATATTCCTATTCCTATTCGCGTCAAGCTACTGTAATGCTATAACCATAAATTAATTGAACAGCTGAACCCACACAACATCACCACACGTCACCATATTCATCTCGAATCATTCATTATTGGATCTCGCTGACGATAATTATATTTGGGAAGATCGAATGGATCCAGCGATTTGAACGTGAAATAATGTGGGATGTAATCTATAGGATTTGCATTCGGTCTCTGATGCTAATGTAGAGATATATATATACCGGCGGTGTAACATATAGCTAACCTGATCCATGAATGGAGAGACAGATCATGGTACATATCACTGATCTATTGTGGGGACTAGTATCATCTAGATAATCACACTTGAGAGTATGCAACGGGAGAGTGATATTGCTGGCCCTCATCTATTTCCCGACAAACTACACACGAAAGCATGCAAACATCTAGTTAGAACAGACATTCATAGTTTGTGGGTGCATAACATTTAGGGACCAATGGTCATGGACCAAATTTGCGTATTGCCGGCACAGACGGAAGGATGACTATGATTGTCTAAACCTAACATATATTGCTGTTGAGTTTGAAATTGACCCGTTTAGCACACACTAGAATGACTCGCTCGACGAATTCTCCTATGAGCTTATTATGCAGTAATGAGAACTGCCAATTTATGATATCTCTGGGGTTTCGTAAATAACAGCATCGATGGAGCGGATCCTGGCATGTCCAGATTGACAGCGGTATAGCGTGTGGCCTCTATGGAAATGCGAAATTACTAGAGGAGAATTTCCCCCTCGTAGAAACATTACTGATTCATTGTTCAACCTCACGTTTATACATCAACTGTTCTATATTAGCAAAGATTCTAACATGCAATAGAATGTCGCATTATTTGGCATTGCGATTTGATTTTTTTTGTCATATTTCACGAGGGTAGTCCTAATCAGTGCCAAAGCACTGCTTTCCATAGGAGGCCTCATTGTGAACAATCGGGATAAAGCACCTTGTTCAAGGGTGCTACGCGGGCTCAAACTTGTAAGCTCTGTACATGTGATAGCTGTACCATTAGTATGTAGTAACCTCTGGGTTACTAGCTCGACGTATTAGCCGACTGGGCTACCACGTTGACTATGATGAGCCAACATTGAATACAAACAATGCCATTGAAAAAATGTGGTCCAAAATAATTGACCATTTACGGATTGCGTTTCTCTACCAAGGGACAAATCGCGACGAAATTTTCCCTGGACATAGACTGTCAGGAAATCATATTTTCATGTGCTTGACCAGCTTCTATTTGAGTTACTCCGAAGGTATAGCGCAGGCTCCAGTACATCATGAGTGACCTCGTAGATGATGGAATACTAAATATATTGGTCCAAACCCAGTCTCAATCCAATATTCCTATGCCGAGTTATTGGCGTTTCCAGTTACACCACTTTCACCAGAAAATTGACGAAAAGCCTGATTGCGCAATAATTTGTGACGTCACACCTGAACAACAATTAGGATTTCTCATGTATTTTATTGTTTCTAATGTGCTTGAGAACTCAACATTCCTAGTTTTCCTGCTGTGTTTTTGTTGTTGAAATAAACTATGTAACATATTAACTCACCACCACAGCAAGTTTTGGGGAAGGAATATGTTCTCTTGTCGAAAAAATAATGTTTACATTCCAAAGGAAAACAAAGGCAATTCGTGGGATAGTCCAGGTAAAGCAATGAATGATGGGATAGCGTACATCTTGTGCAATGTACATAGCCCAAACTTTGAAGTCCTCCAACTCTGTAATGGAACATAGTTTGAATGTCTGGTTTGGACTGATGTATTTATTTTGGTCTGAGCTACAAGATGAGCCCATGTTTACTCGAGACTGCAGACTGAATTTCAGTGAACAAGTTGTGGGATCGGTATTCGAAGGATGGCAAGGATGTACTCTTCAACAGCTGTGAACATTCACATTGTCGAGGAATTAAATATATATTTGGTTCATTTGTGGCCTGTCGAGTAGTCATTCCTGACAGGCTGACACTAGGCCGAATACTGGGGCTTGGATTATGAACCTGACAACCAGGCCACTGCCTACCTCCTTGTTAATAATTACAATATATACAAATGGGTATTTTCATTCTTTGGAATCCAGTCACAATATCTGATTTGCTTGCTATTGGTTCCAGTGATGGAGTCGAATCCTCAGCTCCAAGTCCAAGTACTTGTGTCCGAGTCAAGTGCCCGAGTCCTTATGAAAACTCTGCATTTCAGCCAAAATGTACACCATTAGGTTGTGCTGACATGTTTATATGGTTCAACAAGGCTTGATCTACTCAAAAACATAAATAGGCTCTGTCAATTTGCTGAATGCATCACTGCTGTTATCTTAGTGGTGTTA
>JAUOBX010101058.1:0-12820 GCA_032360705.1 Eupentacta quinquesemita
ATTAACCTGACAGTTTAGTTGGTTAGAGCCTCCAATTTATGAGTGCTGCACTGAGTTGAGACAGGTCTCGAGACCTATAATTGTTGGACTCGGCCCCTACTACATATAGTGTGTGAAGCTTGATAAGGAGGATGGTCTCGGACACCCTGGTCTTGACTATCACAGCAATCTACAGCCACGTTTCCAGCTGGTAGCCGGCTGCCACCGAAGCCAGACAGGTCTGCGGGCCACGGAATAGGATTTGACAAGTGGTTTTGACCTGCGTAAGCGTTGAGCACTGTCCCAAGACCACTCCTCCCCCCTGTCGGACCAATTTGGAAAATGTGTCACAAAGTTGGGCAAGATGCCCTGGCTATAATAGTGGTGATTCATTGTTCCCACTACACTGGCTGGACAGTTCAACAGTTCATCTGTGAACGTTCTTTCGCCATGGGCACGCATGATGGGCGCAATTTTAATGTAACGGTACTTTTGGAACCTGAGAACACGAGGTTCCCGAGCGTGAGTTATTACGGTAGAAACATCACATGAAGTTAAAGAAAATACATCATTAAATTGTAGGGGGCTTAATGTCTGCACCAACATACGCAACAATTCCACATTAGGAAACTAACCGTCAGTAAATTAGGCAGTTGGGCTGGCTGAGACGAGCCCATTGCGTTCTGTCGCTACGAGAGAATGAACCCTGACACGGGCCTCGTTACTTGCTGTTGAGTATGAACGAATAAACCATTAGACTGTGAGAACGGATGGTGTTAGTGATGTCCGAGATTCACCAGAAACGCATCAGTTCCACTAATGCGATGTCAAAATTACACCAGTGAATGTTTTGTGCAAGTAGACAGAAGAGAAGAGTATGGAGGAGTAGAGAAGGGAATGAAGGGGAATTCCGGGAGGACTTCTTTTATAGTTCTTTCTAATATAACGGTACATAGTTAATGACTCCTCTGGGTTCACTAGTCATCAGTTTTCGTAACACGGGATATAAGGACGCTGATACTGTTCTGATGATAACAAGAACACAACGATGTGTAGTAATTCCTTGCAAACAGAAACATGAATTGAATTACAAGACTTCTAACACATTAACACAAGAGGAGTTTTCATATGAGGATAAACACAGATCAAAACAGTCCCATTTTCGATACCATTCGACAGGCATGCATGCGGTTAGGTGCAGCAAGCAACATTATTCTGATACTTGCGGACAGGTGTAGGATAACAACAAGCGAGACACAAGACTCATGCAATTTGGCCACCTCTTCGAATCAGTGAGAATCTCTGTTTCCAGGATTCACACAGATGAATGCAATTAAATCCATAATCATTTATGTTATAATTAATACTATGTTTGTGGTTTTCCATTTCGAAACTAACCACACCAGGAATGTTAAACACACCAGAGTTACTTCTACAAATCTTGTGGAAATTATTATCCCATCCAGTATATTCCATGCGACAGAAAACTCTGTCATCTCCAACAGTGAGAAGGTTTCTTAAAACATGTATAGGTAATCCAGATCAATCTAACCTGTCTAAATATAGTATACTATTTGGGAAAGTGGTCAAACACCAATACCATGGTCAATGAGTCAATTCGGGGTAAACAACTAAACCGTTTGGAGAGAAGTATGATTTACCAATGCTGTTTCTCTAGATGGTGAATGTAATCTAATTCGATTATTCCTTTGGTCTAGTAGAGTCAGTCAGTATCTGGGTAAGAATGACGGATGTTGAGTATTGATAACACTTACATGTAGCATGTTTGGAGGTGAATTTAGTTGTTGGGTCATATTAGTGAGGAGGTGCAAAATTTTCCTACAAATGAATGTATACAACAGTCGCAATTCTGTTACGATGGTTCCCTGGTGTTTCACTATTATCTGTCTGCCAGGATGAACTTGCTGGGTATGGAACCTGTACATTAATTGAGGCTCAGCGGTGGTTGTCCCATTTGAGAGGGAGGAGAGTTAAAATGCATTCGGGAAGTTCAATTATATATTGTGGGGGCTTCCAAGTGGTTGCACTGGAAAGCTGAGAGACGGGTGATTGCATTTGAGATGCATAATTTATCAGACTAAATTTATCCTAACTATGAGGCTCACCAATGGTGAGCTGACAATCCGAGAGGCTTGTGACAGCATTTCAGATGCATCATTCAGTTAATAGTGTACCAAAAATATCGGGTACCCCTTCCTCACCGTAGAACAAAATGAAACCACTTTTTTCTATTGGATATATATTTGAAAAGTTGGGAATAGATGGTTGTTGAATTTGGAATTGGTGGCTAGGGTGTTCTATTTCTACAGGCAACTTTTCGTGATGACTCCTATGCAAAATGATGCCCCTCCTGAGACCTGTTATATTGTAATTTCCACAATTTGGGGAAGTTTGTGTCAGCTCAATTGATACAGAAAATAGATATAATGCTCCTCAATATATCATCTACAATTACATCATGAGAGGAGGACTATGGTTAGTTGTGAGTAATGCCAAGGACAAACCATGCATTGGAACTACCTCTCAGGCAACAGTGCGGTAGCAAAAACAACCTAAAATCCTGTAACTCTGAACAGTTCCCTTTTACAACTGTACAGAAGCAAGCAATCTCTATAAGCTTCATACATTGTCTCAAGAATGGCGGGTACCGGTACCATATAAACCAATATCCAGTACATGGACATAATTATGCTCCCGTACGGCTGTACCTAAAATCTACTCTCTGTGGAGTCGACTAATTCGGACAGTCTGAGCAGGCACATGACTATACAGGGCGGTCTAGCTGCGAGACGGGGGAATTCCCGCATTGCGTTTGAATCTTTATCTCTGCAGTAGAAATGAGTGATGCCTCTGACTTCAATGGATGCAGAGTCTTTTTGGTGGAGTTTATTATCAATATTCCCATCTTCTCCTTTGATCCACCCATGGCCAACATGATCTGCCGACTCTGGTTTAGCAATGTGACTGTCTAGCCATATTGTGGCCTGGTAGCCCGCTATTGGAACATGCTGCTTGAATGCGTCTTCTGTGGGAGGGAGCTGAGCAGCCGCTTTGTCGGTTGTTAAAGCAAGCACATACCTCAGCACGTCAAATGTGTCGCAGTCTTTGCCTCTATGGCCATACAGCAACAACACAAACCGTCGAACAGTGCTTAGAGATACGTCCAACGAAGATGATGCGCCAAACTCAGTCAGCTGATGAACAGAGTCAACATTATCCATCAACTTGGAAAACACCGTACGTTTGCCGATTTTGAAGAGGGCACTGGTAGTGTCACAATCGGTTGGAGCATGTGCTGCTGGTAGACAGGCAATCACGTTGTTGCCCACCTCCCTAGCTATCGTGTGGGCAGGGATGTAGCGTCCCCGTGTGACAAGCTTCCCAGAGTGCCCACCATACATGTAAATTTCATTAACAAAGAGACCTCTGTCATAGTAATACCGCAGAAGCACCAGAACATCTTTATTATCACATCGCACGACGAGTCTGCTGTGGTTTTTTGCTAGGTCAATGGCGTGGACGACGGTCCGCGTGTCCGCCTCTTCTTGTGCTGAAAACAGATGAGGTACTGTTGTTACTCTATCATTTGCGATGGACTTGACTGTTTCGCCATCAGCAAATCCTCCAGCGAGGAAGATGGACTCGTTCTCTTTCAAACGAGTCGGTGCACTGTCGACGATTAACTCACAAACGAAAGCGGCGAGGTCGGTTTTGTTTGCTGATCCCTTCATGGAGAGTCGGTAGTTCGGAACTTGGCGGACACTAGTGATATGGTGCCGACTTGGAGTGCAATCGCCAGCACCCCTGCTTTGGGGCTCCATCTGCTTTATCGAGTCTTCTCTGTCGTACCTGTCGAACACAACGACAACAATTTCAACTCGAAGGTCTCCCATTTCGAGCAATTAGAAAATCTTCTTTATAAATTATTGTGACAGTTCACCAAAGGTCTCGAAGAGTCATTTAGCGTCCGCATCAAAGCCATTCCGTAGATGATGTAGCCACTGCTTTGAGGTGAGTTAGATGCCTTTGGAAGGGTTGCAACTTCGGGACAACATAATTCGAGCCTCTTCGCAAGATCTGACTTGCCCGTCTTTCTCATTGTTCCATCATAATTGACAATTGCTGGGGTACAGAAGCAAGTTCATGTTCCAGGACCTGTTCAAAGTCAATGTCCTTCGTCTTTGAGACTGACAGTAAACGACGAAACGAGACCTCAGTGCTGCACATCAACTTGTTCTGCTTGTTTGTGGATAGGGGTTTCCCATGTATGCGACGGTTTGATTCTTCAGTCTCGGTTGCGGGTCCAAAAAAAATGGTAGACTTCGTGCTTTGTTCTAAACGCTCGGTTTCTTGTAATTTTGTGAGTGATTCCTCCACTTCTTTCGTCGTAACCTGCCCAGTTACAAAGGAACTTGACACAGCTTCCACGTCGGAGGGTTTTTAGAACTTGTTGACCAGTGCATCAGCGATCTTCCCCACATTTGCGATGTCTCTTGCCAATCTTGACTTGCCAAGCTCTTCGTCTGTTGTCTGTTACAGATACTGTTGTGCACATGATTCCCATCGCCTCTGAACATGAATAGTCAGGGCATATTAACGGAATTTCGACCGATCTGTGAAGAAATTCCTTACCCCAAGATTTGTACACCGATATGTAGGTAAATATGTATGCTAACATATATCAATTTATTCACGTCCAACTCCTCTCGCAAAACCCGTGAGAGCCGATTGAAATATGGGTATCCCCCCTGATACAACGGGGAATGACCAACCCTGGCGTTGAAGGAGTAACAAGTTCAGTTACCGCGTCTCCGTTTTTTTGTGTTAATTTTCTTAGTTTTGGAACTATTATTGGAGTTAGAAACTCGTTATGTGTCTCTTAAGCTGGATTACATACAGTGACATTTACGTTGGTTGGAAGGATGGAAAAAAGGTCTGAATACAATTTAAGAGAAAGATTCCAACAAACTAGTGTTAGTAAAGAGAGGCCTACACCTTCGTCACAACGTGAACAACGTGGGAAGCCTACACCTTCATTACAACGCCGCCATCCTGTATCGGTACTCGCGCATTCAAGCCTAACAATGGAGGATAAGCTGGACATGATAATGGAACAGTTGAATTTACTTCAATCAGTGCCAATGCAATTATCTGCAATGGAAGCCGAGATTAAATCCATGAGGGCCGCAGTTGTGGACATGGCTGAAAGTGTTGAATTCATGGAGAATGAAGTGGAACAGGTTAAAACGGCTATGAAAGAGAAAGTTGAAAAGGATGTTTTTGTGGCACTGGACAAGAAAGTATCTGATATCGAGGAAGAACTGCGAAGGAAGGTGGATGATTTGGAGAACAGATCACGCAGAAATAATATTATTTTTCATGGAATACAGGAAGGCAGCGAAGGCGTTAACACTTGTGAGTACTTTATAAAAAACGATATTTTGAAGTCATTAATGGGACTAGAGGGGGAGTTTGAACTGGAACGAGCTCATCGATCCCCTGGGGGACAGGCACGTCATAATGGGAGAACACGCCCCATTCATTGTTGTTTAACACATTTCGCTGACAGAGACAAACTTTTAAAAATGGCTCCGTCTAAGTTGAAAGGAAAACTTTTCAACGGCCAAAATATCTTTATTAGCGACGATGTGAGCGTTCGTGTTAGGAACTCTCGTAAAGAACTGAGAAAAAAGCTCCCGGATGTCAGAAAACGAAGGGACGTCAACTATGCATACATCCCTTGGTCAGTCCCAGCTTGCATCGTCGTAGTAAAACACGATGGAACTCGCGACAAAATCAACTAGAATGGTACGAACTGGATTGATCATCAATCTGCTACGTCATGCGGGAAGTCTGTATGTTAGTATGTATAACTCTGGTATATAACGTCGGCTGTGTCGAATGTGTTCCGCGGACCTGTGCAGTGTGATTATTATTACATAGACATAGACTACAGGGAGGAAAACTGTCCAATGTGAAGCCTATTTGACTTTCTTATGCTTCCGCCGAGATTTCCGGAAAGAACTTCGTGTGCGGATTTAGGAGGACACTGCATATAAACGGAGCGCCTACGGAGGTTTTATGCTACTATACTTCATTGCATCATCAGATGACCCAGGTCGTCAATCGAAGTTATGGATCCATTCGAAGAAAAAAACTGTGTAACTGTATAACAATGGATCCTGGTATTTTCGCCACTATTATCATCTAATACCATAACTGTTCCCTCGGCCGACTGGATTTGGAACGCTACCGGTTCTTTTATTACCCTCATTGTGCAGTGCCATGATTGTGATGGAGATCAGACGATTGGTTCTAGTTTCCCCAGAAGAACGATGCCCTCCGATGAGGATAGTGACAGTGATTGCTACAGTGACTGTTCAGTGACATTATCTGTTTCGTTTGAGGACTGTATTATGGTTCCCGAGATTTTTGGAATATCCTTTTTCTCGTTCTTTGGAGATGACGGTAACTCTCATGTTTTCTTTGCTATGCGTAAAGTTCATTTGTTTTGTTTTTCTTGGTTTGTTTTTCCAAAAAACGTTCTCATGACAGTTATTCATAATTTTACAAATGTAGGTCATTCAACCGTTTTCTTTGCTCTCCCTAACCAGCTATGTTGGATAGGATAAGTATATCATCCCTCAATTGCCGGGGGCTCCGCGATACTAAAAAAAGGAAAGATGTTTTTGATTTTTTGAAAGACACTAATAATAACATTTTTTGCCTTCAGGATGTTCATTGGGATGATAATCTCTTTGACACAATCAGGGGTGAATGGGGTTCGGACTGTTATATTTCTGCTGGTACAAATTATTCTAGGGGAGTGGCCATCCTTTTGAATAACAATTTCGATTTTATGGTTAAGCGTCATATTTACGATGTTGGTGGTAATTTTGTGGTTATAGATTTAGAGATTGGGGAATATACTTTTACATTAATCAACATTTATGGGCCAAATACCGATTCCCCTGGTTTTTATCAGGATGTCAGTTCGATCCTAGACTGCTCGAACACTCTGTATTCTATTGTAGTCGGTGATTGGAATTTAATCCTTAATCCGGATTTAGATGCGTCAAACTATTTACACTTGAATAATCCTAGGGCGAGGAGAGTAGTTAAGCTACTCATGAAGGACTTTGAATTGTTTGATGTCTGGCGTGTTCAGCACCCTAATGATAAAAAATTTACTTGGCGTCAGAAAACTCCTTTAAAGCAGAGCCGTTTGGACTTTTTTCTTGTGTCATCTGGTTTTTTTAATAAGGTTGTCTCTTCGACAATATCCCATGGCTATCGTTCGGATCATTCTATGATCAATATTGCTTTGAGATTGAATAGTGTAGCATTCGGTCGAGGATATTGGAAATTTAACAATTCGCTGCTTGGTGACAATTGTTACCTGGATAGGATTAACAAGGTTCTCAATGACACTGTTTTGGATTATCTGTGTATTCCATATAATCGGGATAATGTTACAAATCTGTCTCGCAGTGATGTTCAATTTGTTGTGAACGACCAACTTTTTTTCGAGACCCTCCTTATGAATATTCGGGGTAGTACTATTTCTTATGCATCGTTCGTGAAGAAGTCACAGGATAAGAGAGAACTTTTTCTCTTGGGTGAAATTCAGCGGTTAGAGGAGCATTTTGCCGATAGTTTTTTGTTGAGGGATTACATCGACACTTTGAAGAGAGAGCTTGAAAAAATTCGTGAGAAAAAACTTATTGGTAATCGGATTAGGTCTCGTGCCCAGTGGATTGAGGAAGGTGAAAAGCCTTCAAAGTTTTTTCTCAATTTAGAGAAGAGGAATTCTACTCGTAAATTAATTAGCCATTTGACTGATGAGGCTGGAAACGATATAATTGAAAGTCATGATATTCATCGGGAGGTGTATGGGTTTTATAAAAAATTATACAGTTCTCATGATTTCCTACTTAGAGATATCGATCTCAATGACATTATTAGTCATCCTGTTGAAAAATTAACTGATTACGAGGCAGCGGGATTAGAGGGTCCGTTGAGTCATAACGAAGTTCATCTCGCTTTGAATGGTATGGCAAATAATAAATCCCCCGGTACTGACGGTTTTACAGTTGAATTCTTCAAATTTTTCTGGGATAAATTGGGTTGGTTTTTAGTTCGTTCATTAAATTACGCTTATAAGAATGGTCATATGTCAATTACTCAGAGGCATGGAATAATTACTTTGATTCCAAAGGGCGATAAACCGAGGCAATATTTAAAGAATTGGAGACCCATTTCGCTTCTGAATATTACCTATAAAATTGCATCTTTGTGTGTTTCAAACAGACTAAAGTCTGTTTTAGATAATCTCATTTCTCTTGACCAGAATGGATTCTTGAAAGGTCGGTACATCGGGGACTGTATCCGTGTTACTTATGACATCATGTATTCCTTACAGGAGAGTCAGAAACCGGGTTTGCTTTATGCGATTGATTTTGAAAAAGCCTTTGATTCAGTTTCTTTGAAATTTATTAGACAGGTTCTTGACTTCTTCAACTTTGGTCCTTCCATCCTGCGTTGGTTCGATTGTTTCTATAGCAACGCTACTTCTTCCGTTCTAGTTAACGGTACACCATCTCAGGTTTTTGCCTTTGATCGAGGTTGTAGACAGGGGGATCCGTTGTCACCCTATTTATTCCTGCTTTGCGCGCAGGTTTTAAATATCCTAGTGAAGAACGATTCCTCTATACAAGGTGTTGTTATGGGGGGCCATGAATACAAAATGACGCAATATGCTGACGATACCACTTTCTTTATCCAAGCAAATGATGACTCTTTCCATAATCTGCATCATCAACTGATTTTTTTTGGATCCTTTTCGGGTTTGAATATTAATCACAGTAAGTCTTTTGTCGTTGGCATTGGTACATTAAGGGGTTCGGTTATCCCGTTTGGTGGTGGTCTCGGTAATGTTAGGTGGGAGTGCAACAAGGATTTTGAGATTCTTGGTATTATTTTCAATACCGACCTTCCTAGTATGGTGGTTAAGAATTACGATAGGGCCAAGGTGAAACTTGAAAACGTGATTAGTACTTGGTCAAAACGGACGTTAACTGTTTTGGGAAGGATTACAATTTTGAAATCTTTAATATTACCCCTTTTAAATTATTATATTCTCACCCTCCCCTCTCCTAGCGATGCTTATGTTGATACTATTGATGGCTTGTTTTATCGCTTTGTTTGGAACAATAAGCCTGATCGTATTAGGAGGGATTTACTAATTCGGGATTATGAGGACGGTGGATTAAAAATGATCGACATCTCGACTCATATAGTAGCTTTGAAGACTACATACATTGCCCGTCTTCTAGCCAGGAATAATAATCAGAGTAGTATCGCCTCTTTTTATATTCAGTCCTGGAATGTTACTTTGAATGATTTTCACACTAATGGAGATTATTACTTTAAAGTTATAAGTCAGCGTATTACAAACCCTTTTTGGAAGGAGGTTTTCCGCTCTGGATATTACTTCTTGAGTAATTATATTTATCGGAATTTTTCAACACAGGATGATATGATCTTGGGTCAGCCTATTTGGAATAATAGCTTGATTCTGATCGATCGTAAGCCAGTATGCTATTTGCATTGGAAGGCCGGGGGTGTTATTTTTATTAACGATTTGCTTGAGCAGGATGGATCATTTTTCACTTTTGATAGGTTTACTGCAACCTTCAATATTGCGACGAATTTTCTTGAATTCTATGGTATTCTTGGAACAATAAAACATTCATTGGGTCCTCATATTGCAGAGTTGGTGAACAAATCGTGTAGTCCTATCAACAGTATTATGAATTGTTTGCTCTGCAACGACGGCTTGAAATGCAGGTCGGTTTATAACAAAATAGTAAATTCAAACGACCGAGACACTAGGCGTTTTAATAAATGGGTAAATACGATTAACATTTCCGAAAATTCATGGCCTCTGTACTGTTCCATTCCTTTTAGGTGTACTGAGGATATACAATTGAGATGGTTTCAGTATCGGCTGATTAATAGAATCATTCCAACGAACAAGTACCTTAGGATTATTAATGTGAGAGATTCTGATCACTGTACTTTTTGTGCCATGGAGGTGGAGACAATTCAGCATTTATTTTATGACTGCTATTTCTCCAAGGTTTTATGGAGATACATGGACAATTTACTCCGCAGAAAAGACATTGATGTTGATTTAAACGATGCCAGAAATGTTATTTTTGGAGGTGATTTTTCACGTGTCCTTAATATGATTATAATTTTAGTAAAATATCATATTTTTCGCTCGAAGCTGCAAAATAGGCATCCAACAGTAGAGTCCCTACTGCAGTATCTCAGAGAGTATTTTGAACTATACAGTTACATTTTCAAGAAGAATATGAAAACGAATATCTGGGAAAGATATTGGCGACCCTGGGTCAATGTCCTTGGCTTAGGGATATGACACTTTCTATTGTATTTTGAGTTTGATTTCAGGATACTTCAATTTTTACTTATTGTTTACTAATATATTATGTATGGTTGAATGACAGAATGATTTTTTCGTTTCAACTGTCATGAGGAAGAAACAATAAATGAAAAAAAAAAAAAAAAATTATATCCGACCGGAGTAGACACTGATTCGAGCGCATGTAAGTAGGCCAACGGTGCTGAAATCACTGTTATCGTTGTATCATACTAACAATGCCTGGCACTGCAGTACTCGAGGCTACTTCATTTCATTGGATTTCAGAATTAAATTGCTAAATTAGTTAGTTTGTGAGCAGGTTCAAGACTAACGTCCGTTACTCGCTCAGGCATATCAAATGTCGTTTTTGATGGCCAATGAGGTGATCCTGAGGGACGTATTGAATGGTCAAAATTTAATTTATTATCACCTATACAATGGAGATGAAACCTGTCGTTGTTGGTGTAAGTTCAAGGTCATCCAATGTCTAAAGAATACCAAAATGCTTATGAATACGATATCTGAACAGCAGAGGTATGTTATCAATGTAAAATTTTGAGCGTGGGATGCGACGGTGATGAGAAGGCATTATATGGCACCCATGGCACCTCTCTAGGGTTTCGACAGGCTTTTTAGCGGGCCTATTGCGTACCTTGCCACATAAAAACCGCACGCCAATCCGCAGCTGATCCCCCGAACTAGAAACGCTCATCTTCCAAACCTCAAAGCAAACGTACTGAACCGCGACCTATAATCAGCGAGTTATATCGAGATATCGATCACGCCAGTCCGGTTACCAGTGACATTTGGGGATTTCCCATTCTTCAAAGGACAACTGCAGGATCGAGTGAACGAAAATGTTTTTTTTATAGATCAGGAAAAATAGGAATAGGCCTAACGGACTGAACCACACGTTCATACGATTTTCTGTTGCAGAATTTGAACATTTCGCATGTACATTGCGCAAATGAGAAGGTATCCAGTGGAAAGAAAAAATCGGGGGGGGGGGGGGGGGGTGGTGCCTTTTAGCAGTGAGCAACACCCCTAAAATTATAGGAATTCCTGGCATCTTTTTATTCCGGGGAATATTCTCGAAGGAAGTAATCGCCATTTATTCCTCAGTTCCCAATTCTCCGTCTCCCAGAAGCGCCCAAAATTCAAGAAATCAAAGCATGTTTGTGTTGGCTGATCCATGATCTCCGCCCATGCCCATGAGAAGTAGTCACGTCACTGGGTGAAGGAAACGCTATATCATAGATGTGTGTTAGGCTACCTGATCAGCTGATAGGCTTCTGGCTACAATTCGCTAGCCCTGTGCTAAAGGTGCGTATCGAATACGCTGCGTATTGAATACGCGATGCGTATCCAATACGTGCGTATTGAACCTGCGTATTCAACCATGCGTATTCAACTTGCCGCCTAGCCTATTGGGAATTTGTTTCGAGACATTCAGTTCGTAAGCAAAGAGCGGCAGAATGTGGTCCAAGTGTAGGAGAGATTTCATAGCAGTAGTAATGGTCTTTTCCACCCTCTCCTCTCCCCGCGCGTGGTATTTCGCAAGTCAATTCTGTGATGTCCCTGTGGCCTGTGATCACACAAGTGTGTGGCACGTTTTTGTGCGGTATAAATTCCGATCTGACATTCAATTCTCGTTTTGAACACCAGTATTTATGTTTTGAGCACTCCTCCCTATTTTTAACGCCAGTACACCTACCTGGACATTATTATCGCCTGTCTTGCCGTCCATAGAGTACCAGCCTGCCGCGCGTCTGTAGTGTTTCGATTCATCACATCAAGTTCCAAATTGATACACCGGTGTTCAAATTCTGAACAAGTGTGTTGATTTTCTGGAAATTAGCGTTGCAAATTGTCGAATTGTTATCTAGCTTCGGAAATATTAAGAGACTCTGCTTCTAGGCCTAGCCGAGAGCATTGCATATCGAGAACGCAGTAAAGGCATTCAAATCGAAAAACAGAGCTTATCACCGATATACCCTGTTCATCAGCGACCAACTAGATTATTGCACATCCGGCTCACCATAGACAGTACATAATGTATAATATGGCATTCCATATTTACCTGCGTATCCATTTACCTGCGTATTCGAACACTACGCGTGATGCGAAAAACATACCAACATGCATTCCATCGTGTCGAATGTTCCTACGAGGGAGAATGAGATATTTAGACATTCAGTTCTATAGAGTACCTGATCACTCTGTATAGTCCACGACCTTCCGTTCTGGTGTGTATCCGTATCCGGACTATTGCCTGTTGCCATACAATTTCATCCGACTTAACTCGGTAATTGAGATGACGGATAGTGTGGACGCAGGGCCGTCGCGACCGGGGGGGGGGGGGGGGGGGGGGGG
>JAUOBX010101169.1:0-12820 GCA_032360705.1 Eupentacta quinquesemita
GGGAAGATAGCTGAAGTTTTGCATTTTGCAATGGACCATTGGATACTATTTATTGTTATTGGTTACAATTGCATCGACGAGTGGGTTACGAATGAGCTGAGTTACTCACAGTACTAATGAGACAGAACATGAATCAGCTGTGCCGATAAATGTGTGCAACATTAATTCATAAATAACCCTCTTCTCTGTGATTAGGCACAGCAAACCGGAAACACACATGACGCTATTGTGTAACTAACATAGTGTTGGGAAGATGTCTGGAATGGGGTATTTAGCAATGGACCATTGGTGTACTATTATTATTGGTTCCAGTAACACCGATGAGTCGGATACGAATGAGCTGAGTTACTCACAGTACTAATGAGACAGAAAATTATTCAGCTGTGCAATAAATGTGTTCAACATAATTTCATAAATAACCCTCTTCTCTGTAATTAAGAACAGCAAACAGCAAACCGGAAACACACATAATGCTAATACAGTTTATTTAAAATTGTGTTGGGAAGATAGCTGTAATGTCGTATTCAGCAATGGACCATTGGTTCACTACTATTTGTTATTGGTTGCATCGATGGGTACGGAGGAGCTGTATTACTTACGGCACTAATGAGATGGAACATAAATCAGTAGTGCGATAAATGTGTACAACAGTGATTCACAGGTCCCCTATTATATCTCATTTCTCATATAATCACTCCCCTGCCTATCTAACCTGTAACGTACATGATGCGCATCCCAGAAGATAAAGGGCACGAAAAAGCATATTTGTTGGTATAGAATAGGTGATTGAGTTCATGAATTGACTGTTCTAATTCGTCAAGTCTATGCGGAAAAGTGCACAGGAATAGTTTTTCCATGAATATTTTTGTGTTGAATTAGATGATAAATACGAGGGTGTCTCCGGTTGTAATGCATTGAAAACTGATGATGACGTCATCGTATACCTTGAAATGCCGGACCGAGGCGTAATTAATAATGAATACCACGTGATTGCACTTGATCAATTAGGGGATGAATACCAGGGTGTCGAGGTCTCTTATCGCATTTAGGACCGATGTTGACGTCATCGTAGGGGCTGAGAAACCCGAGGCGATAGCTGAGTGGTGTCTGCCTCTACGATGACGTATACTTTGAGTATTCAAAAGCAGAAAAAGGGCAATTTTCCTTCTGATTTCGGATGTTCATATTGAAATCTCTCAAACAGCTGGGTGATGCTACAATCCGAAACGCCCCAAATGTAGAGTCGGGGCAACATCACATACCGTAGTTTACCTTTACACACTGAACCAGAGACGTGTCTAGTTATGTGCCTCTACATGATATATCATGGCAGTGCATCCTATGACCGATCATTAACGTCTCGCCCAGCTCTGATGGTTGCAGTAAGTATGTTACGCACTATCTACGTCGAAATTAGGGAAGTTTACATGTTCACACAAGTCAGCAAGTTGTACAGTATTCTGCAGTAACAACCGTCCTTGCCAGTCCGTCCGACTGCCCACGATCTCGACATCAACGGTAAACTTCGTATTCATAAGGATGGGAGTCTGTTTGAAAATCAAACATTCCGTATCGATTGATTTTTGTGATAAAAATGGTACGAAGTTGACGAGATTAGGGGCGTGGGTTCACCTCGTATAGGCTGGACGCTGTTATACTGTTTTGAACTGCATGCATTAGGCTAGGCGTGTAAATTACGTTTGGTTTGGTGTTAACATGTTGGCCTATACTACTGTCTGCTGTGACGTCGTAATGACGACTATTTAAAGCAGAAAACAATCCAGATTTTTAATCGATTTTGAATTGGAATAACTGGTTGGTTGCTATGACAATCTCACTTAGCACAATGGTTTAGTAGCAATTCTCCCTAGACTTTTCAGATAAACTGGGCATGGTTCGAATGGCGATTCAAAACTGGTCTCGAATTAATTTCTCAAGTAAGCTCAACCAATCAGATTGCAGGAAACCAATAAAGGAGTTTATGAATCTCGATTACGAAACGAACACTGGCTATTAAACATTTCCCAATTGAGTTACGTTCGATTATCAATACAATGCCTTCCGAAGTAACATTTTGAAAGTATGTCATCCCGTCAGTTGACGTCGAATCATTTCGAGACATTATGTGACATTGTGACTTGTGGATATGTTATATTCCGTGCCTAGCTATATCACGGCCCCTTCAACACCACTTGGCTCATGGGATTACCATGAGAGTTTATTTCACAGATCTGTCGGTTTCGTTTAATTTAACCAGTCGCGTTCGATCCCACATGGGAGTTTTGTCATTCATTTGAATGTATCATGATGGGGCCTTCGTCACGCTTGTTTAGTCCCAACTTCAGGTGGATTTATCCACCCGAAGTTGGGAGGAGTATTACTGAGACTAGATACAATTTATCTGGCTAAAAACCGGTGTACATAAGTCGTCATTTTGATACCCTGCTTCCGTATCACCGCATCGCTGTGTTGACGGATTGCTCGAACTATATCATTGTCTTCGAAGTGAAATACACAAATCTCAAAACCGTGAATTTGTTTCAGTTCTTTTTGCATGATCACTATTCTAACGCTTATAGAAAACCCTGACCTATGGAAATGGTAATAAATCAATATACGTTAAATTCAGGGCAGAAGAGGGCAACAAATTTGTATAAAATTAGTTTTGAATCTCCGATTAGCTTTGTTTATAGATTTTGCCACCGGTCTCGTCTGTTTTCCCTAAGATTGCCCAGTGATTCGCGATAAATAAGTATATTTTGGAGGCTTAGTTCTCCTTTCATAACACAGGTACAACTGTTCTTCCGCTTCCGCTTCCTAATGTTTCTCATAAAACCAATCCAGACATGGACCCATCAAACTGTGGCTACTGGCTGTGGCGATGGTTGCCTGTCCTCCACCAATTCACCATATCCAAGCGTTAAGTGTCAAATGTACGGACGGCCTGACGGCGGGACCAGTGCTGTTTCGGTAATCAGTTTTCCCCCAGTGCCCACAAAAGGCCGGATCACATCTGAATGGGTTAGGCCGCCACATCAGTGAGAATCAACGATAAGAGGTAGTTCAGAGTTTGCAGCCCTAACCCCCTCCCACGGCCGGACCATTAGGGCTACCTCACACGTCAACTATCCCTGCTCAGGAAAAGAATTATCATGCTCTATCCGCGATTCGAATCTTCAACATTTTGGTATGAAATATAGGATAAATTGTAGCGAACATATGCTGAGCCTAAGTTAACTCTGACTGATTGTCCTAAATACACCACTGTAGTATATGCTTCATGCTCCACCAACAATTATTTGGACTATTAAGGCTGATAGTATATGAGCACGTTTCGGAATGGGATGTGTTAATAATAGTACTATCGATGCAGAACATGTGTCCAATCGCAATCCACGTATATCACATTATTCGACAATATTGATTCAATAATAATCCACAAATTCAGCAAGCAAAACAGCATCATCCGCAAAAGAATAGGCAGAATCACTGAAAATCTCAACCCTGACGGCAAATCGTGTTAATTTAGTGCATACAAGGTTTTTAGGAGTAAAAAGAGGTGCTGAATCCGAATCTGCTGTATGCCAAGCCGACAAATGACTGCTAAGGCCTCTCAATCGAGAAAATATAAGATGGCCGCCATCGCTATAGTGACCTAACGAGGTAAGAATTCGAAATGAATGCGCCCATAAAGGTTTTCATGTGTGAGGAATTCAATGCCATGATCAGTTTCATGATCAGATGTGAGGAAACTGCTGGGAATGCAGAAATATTGCAAAAAACGTTCGTTTTCAGCGATGAATATTGCAGCGACCAGGTGAGGTCCTGACGCATGTTTCCCGCAGGTATGCGGGATATAATATATATTTGCTCCACAATTTCAGACCGAAATGTATTTATGTATATAACTCACGATTGAACAAAGTTAAAATAGAATGCCTATGCTCAAGTAGGTTTCGATGCATGAGGAATCTAATACCATATTAGGTTTCAAGATCCGATGCAAAACAAATGCTTTGAATTTATAGTTACAAACGACACTTTTAACGTTAAATAAATAAGTCAACCAAAAATGATCCACAAGCATATACCCCATCATCCCAGCTGGGAAATCAGTCTATGATCGTCTATATTTTTCAAGCCATTCCTACAAGCGCAGGCTCTACCGGGGTGCCGCGCCGTAGCCTCGACTGCCCTAATTTTGTGCTTCTTCCCCATACCTGGCGACACAAATTCCTTCGCCTGAGCTTGTAGCCTAGTCGGGCAACTCCAACATTTCTTAAGGTATTAACGATCATATTTCATTATTTTCCTTGGAAAATTCCGGTCAAGCAGGTAGAGTTCATCACTCTCTTCTATCATGATCGTTTCCAGCGTGGTGCCAGTGGTTTTCCCTTCCCTCATATTAACTTGTTGGAGCAACGCGCAGCGCAGTTGGTGTGACCATAAGAGACTTCCCCTTTGTGGACCTGAGATAATTAGGCCTCGTACATCAAATCGAACTCCTAGCATGAGTACTGTATGTCGTACCTGCTGTGCTATGCACAGTCTGTTAGACCGTTACAGATGAATAGTGTTGGTCGTCGTGAATGTTCCGGCAGTTGTCGTCACGCTTCATGCAGGTTCACGCCTCGATGCGTTCCATGTCGGTCTCCCTGCGTCTGCAGAGTTTGCTGAGACACCCTTTCGTCCAGCCACATAGAGTGATCTCTCTACAAGATTTAGGAATAGGTGAGAGAGATAGAGCAGCCGTAGCACCAACTGATCGTCCAGGGGCATCCATCCTATTTCTGTCACTGGATGAAGCTCAGGGTATGGCACATGTCGCATCCAGACACCTGCTTGATAGTGTGGACGCATGATGTGAAACTCAGCTGCATTCGATGTTGGTGGCGAGGCTTCTTGTGGACGACCGGTACAGAACAACTTGGCACGTGGTCTGTTACATGTGTCAACCTCGGGCACGCCATATACCTTACATATGAATGTCTCTGCTGATAGGACCAAGCTTTCAGTCAAATGGCCTCTGCCAGAGCCAATCAAATCGCTGTGATGTTGCTGAAACACGTTCCAGGTTATTCTCTTCCCATGTCCACTAAACTGGGACACACTATCACAACCAGTCACAGCATGGTAGGCAAGTAGTGTGTTGATCTGCTCATCGGGAAGCAAATTATGGACTGTTATATACTACGGGAGCTTTTGTTCATCCTATCTTGTCATAATGAGCTAGGAGTAAGAGAAGTACCTCTGTATCACGTACACACACTACTATTGCTTTCATATTGGCATAGATACAGTACAAAATCAGCCTTGTATCAGCTTCTTCGTGTTCTGTCCTCAAGGAGGAGATGTTGAGATCCGGATCAAATGACTTGACAGTAACAGAATCAGCGAACCTCCCTGCAGCTAAAATCACTGGTCCATCTATTGGGCTCTGCTCGACAATTCGATCAGATGGTTCGAGAGTAGAAGAGCGAGATCTGCTTCATTTTCTTCAAGTGCCATGAAGCTAGCACAGTTAGATGGGATAGGAACCGATGTATCGTTTTCTATGCTACTCTGGGGATGCCTACTAAGCCTAGACTATTTTTCCCTGTAGCATCCAGCAATTCCGTACTCTGGTCCGCCGATATCTGGCTGAAGGTTTGATTTGAGTGTTTCACCACAGTTGCCCTCCTGGAACTCTCGGAGGACCTTTGGTGATAGAACCGACATCTCAGCCAGGTATACAGTACCCCACCTAGCGTAAATGACATGATCCTACCTGAAGAGGAACGGCAACATACGTTTGAACGCGCAGCGATGCGCTCTAGTGAATCAGAGTAGGAGGCTGACCCTATAGTCATATAGTCCCATCAGAACCCAGCTCTCGGATCATCAACTGCCAGACCTGCAGCGAACTTTTTCATTGGCAGCTGGAATCTGTCCATTTGTGCAATGCTTCCGGCATCTAGGGATGTGCCGGCATTTGGCAACTCGGCTCTCAGCGTGACATCAACCTCATCCAGGTAAGTAAAAAACCTTGGAAGCAGCAGTTGCCAGAGCGCCTGTAAGGTAAGTTCGTGTCCAGTAAGGCATAGGTTTAGGAGATGAAGGCCATGTCAGTAGCGTGCGCAGGTACGTACACTCTTCTAGTGATTGTGTGAAACAGCCAGGCTGCCACTTGAGTTGCATGGAAGGTTCCCTCGCCGTCAGAGTGTACTCATTGATGTCAACGTTGTCTGTCGAGAAGTGGACGAAACGACCCCTACCAGATTTTATGTAACAACACTACGGTCATTATCCATGGTCTCTAATGTTCTATTGGCCAGTGCTGTGTCAAGTTTGATAACTTCACAGTAGCTGATGACATGACCTGCATTATGAAACATGTTCACCAGCTCTTTTGAACGTGTAGCCAGATGAAGCGTGCTGGCTATTCCTATGTGTTTCGGAGTGCGAAACCTGTCTTTATTAGCTGTGTAAATGATATTCTGAGCGATGCTTATGATGCTGAGCCGTCGCCTGGCTTCATTCTTATCAACATCTAGTTATCCATCACTCAGCGAAGTTCTCCGCCTACTGACAAGTTCAGGAACATATACAAGCTATCAGGTATGACATCTGTTAAGTTACTCTGTCTTCGCTGATGTCTATCCCGTATTGGGATGTGCCAACATGTCACTACGGATTTGCAATGCCACATGAACCATGGCAAACAAACTCATCATGATTCTCATATCTGAATGCAGGGATGAGTCTATCAATGTGTCATCTTTCACTATCGCTGATACTGGGATATGCCTATGAGAAACAGCTCTGGCTATTTCCCTGAATGGTTCTCTCGCTCATGGTTTACTGTGCTCTTGTGTGGATCTCATCCTGTTTCAAAACTCAACTCAATTGTATAAATATACATTTCAGAAAGTTTTATGCAATAGAGGATCTGTATATTAAGGAATTAGTTATACATTATGCTGGGCGCTTTGACCGATCCTGACCATCCTCTTCGTGAGTACTTTTCCTCTCCTCGTAGGTTGTATCCTCTCCCTCGTATGCGTACTGAACGTTTTGAACATTCATCTTCACCTATGAGTATAAAGCTTTCGAATTGTAGTGTCTTCCATATTTATATATTTTAAAGCTGCAGATTCCATTTGATTATATCTTCATTTTATGTTCGATATTATTAAATGTTTACTTACTTTATACATTCTTGCCTATTCGTTGGAATATTCATCGCTGAAAACGATGTTTTTTTTGCAATTTTCCTGCATTCCAAGCAGTTTCCTCACATCTGATCATGAAACTGATCTTGGCTTTGAATTTCTCACACATGAAAACCTCTAAGGGCGAATTTATTCCGAATTCCTACCTTGGTAAGACATTGAGATAGATGGATAAATACATTCCATTTTAGCGAAGGCAGCCATCTTGGATTTTCTCAATTTGGAAGCCTCAGCAGCCATTTGTCAACTGGGCATACAGCAGATTCGAGTTCAGCATTGCTTTTTACCCCCGAAAAACTTGTATGCACTAAATTAACACGATTTGCCTTCACCCCTTTAAATAGGGTCATTTTCTCCAAATCTGCCTAGTCTACAAAGTCTTGGTCAGAAACCCGGTCTTTGCCAAATGAAACCCCACAACACCTGACAGCTACATCCTTCTCCATAATCCAGTTCATATACAAGTATTGAAAAGTGTAGGAGCTAGCGTACAACCCTGTATCACCCCGAAACAACGGGGGAGAAGTCAAAGACCCCATCAGCACACTTCACAGCACTCTCTGTATACCAGAATACAGAAATGATATCAGTTGCAGGAGAAGCGGTGGCACACCACGCTGATCGAGGATTTCGGGAGAGCTTCTCTTCACACACGGAGTCCAAAGGCTACAAGGAAGCCCCTACCGTACTCCCGCAACCGCTCATACAGTCCACAGTGGACTTCTTTGTAGTAAAACCAGACTGTTCAGGGTGCCGATGCGCAAGCTGACACCGAATCCTGCTCAGGATGATCCTAGCAAAGAGTTGGCCAGGTATAGATAAAATTGTAACTACTCTGTAGTTGTGACAGTCCCTGGTATCACCCCTCCCTTCCCAGATAGGAACAATAAGGCGTCTTTTCCAGACAGCTGGGATGACACCGGAGTTCCAAACCGAGCAAATTAGATCATGCAACAACTCCTGGACAGCTTGGCATCTCCAGATGTACGCCACAAACCCCAGGGGTCCTGCCACCCTTCAACTGCTTCAATGCCTCACGAGTTTCATCAATGGTAGGCATGTCGCAATCTACAGGGGGTTCAGCCACCAAAGAAGCAACACCATCCATCTGAATACCCATGCTTGGTGTATCAGCTTTGTACAAATCCTCGAAGTACCCGGCCCAGCGGGTCCTCACATCAGATTCGTCAGTCAATACCTCGCCATCAACACCCTTGATAGCTGGGCAACGCACCACCGAAGCCGAGTTTCGGAGTCTTCGGTTGGCATACGGTGTGATGAAGTCGCTGGACTGTGATGTGTGGCAGTCGCGATATCCGAGCAAAGGAACCAAGCTCCGTTTCTTCAGCTCAATTGTACAGTCTTTCTATACTCTAGTGGACTTGAACGCTCACAGTCGGGATGAGGCCGGAGATTGGATTCCCTCCTGACTACCTCACTTCGCCGCATTCTTGAATACCGCTGGCAGGACCGTGTGTCAAATGTCAGGGTTCTTGGGGAGGCGGGGATGGTGAGGATCAGCTGCCTGATTCATGATCGTCAACTGCGCTTCTTTAGGCATATGGCGCCTTCTGGTGGGCAACCCGGTCCATCGCGTCCTGTCTTCACGGGAACCGGTGGGACGGGGTCATCGGCCGGGCGGGCCCCGTAGTTCTTGGTTAGCACAGTTGAGCGGGTACCTCAGGTATTAGGGGGATGAGACAGGCTCAGGTCTGGTCGCTGGCTCGGTGGTGGCCGGGTGACTGGAAGCGGAGGGTGGATGCGGCTAGGTGCCTCCCAGGCATGTGCTCCAATGAGTGAGCGAGTGAAATTGAAAATAATGATACACCATCCGCATAGCATCCAATGTTTGTTTGATTGTTTGTTTGTTTGCTACAGGTTCCGGAAGCCACTGAGGGCTCATCGAGGAATCCTGGCCATGTTGATCGTGGATGAGCACCGGCAGTAACTCGCCTTCTCTTTTCGACTAGTGCTCAGATGTTATCGAGGCAGGGGTGTACAGCCTCTATAAAAAAAAACGTACATCGAAACACAGTGGGATCTCACCTCTGACTGGAAAGAATCGACACTTGTCATGGAGACCATTCGCCCTTCGTAAGTGTATGTCCTACGCTATTATTCCTATCACATATAACTATCCATTTCACTGTGAATCTCCTGACCTATCACTTCGATCATTAACAACACGCACCTGCCCGTTCCACTGTGAACGCATGTGTTCCATCAATGGAGTAAAGCATAAGAAATGAATGCTAGCTAGAAACCAAGGTAAATCCAAGAACCAGCATAATATATTTTTAGTCGTAAACGACAACAAAAACTGTATTATTGACTGTATATCTCAGTTCTGTTCCTCTAGCTTGAGAACCCCTATGGGAATATGTATCTTGTGCTAATGTGTATGTTCTTCTTTTTGTCATATGTATGGCTATCCTTTAGGAATGAATACATAAACGACCGAGATGTATATAGCAGATGAGAGTAAGGCAAAACGTACGCTTCTTAGGATCTTGTTAATCCCAATCATTGTTCGAAATTTGGAAATCCACATTTGTTGGTTTGCAAATGAACATCCGGAAAACCTCCACTAGGCTCACCAGATGAATAGTGGTCCATGTCACAGGCCTGTCAGTATCATTTCATTCCAACCTTTCGCTATTGATCCCACAAGGGAGGTTAATTATCTTTCACTCGAATGGATTATGATGAGGCCTGTTTCACGGGTGGTTACGACTAATTAAAAAAAAATCCCGAATAGAGGGAATAAATTCAAACAACTGAAATACAGAAGCTGCGGAGCTAAACCGACCAAGTGATCCTGTTTCATAATGAAGCAAACATAGTTCGAGGTATCAAACTCACGTTAAATTGTTATTCTCCCCATTAGAGGATGACTGCACGTTCTGTTTTGCGTAACAAGTTATGTGGTGTAACAAGTTCTGAGGCCTGGTTTCTATGAGTTTGTCCCTGAGGGCATGGATTGAGCGCATTTTTATGGTCATTGCGGTCAGTCATCAAAGGAAGTCGAGAGCGAGCAGTTTACGACTAATTTACGATCAGGTGTTGCGGCTCGTGGTGATAACCTTGCGGTTTAATGGTTTTTCCCACTTCGACTTCCCTCTCTGTATCGTCTAGGCATGCCAGTATGAATAGCAGCGCCAACATTTCCCTGCCTCTCTAACATTATACATGACATTATACATTATTTCTGATATGTCTCTAAACCTGTATACGGTACTAGTATGGGCTATGAAATAGTAGGTATGAATTACACAAGTCCGCCTTCTAATCGCCCACACCTCATTCAGACGCTCGCATATTACAGTGAACGTTGCTTATCACTTCAGTTATTGAAACCACGGCCTGCTCTCCAGGTCATGTTGGTGGAGGTTCTCAACTCGTCAACGCCAAACACGGAAACCATCAGAACTGTTTCCAGAAATGTTTCCGGCATCCACACATCGCATCGGATGAAGGATTGTATGATCAGGTTACATGTTAAATGTGTGCACCATGTATGGGCTGCAACATCCAGCATCCCGAGTATGGGTTTGTTACACCGAATACATTAACTCACACTCAAATTCAGATATCTCGTAAACGTGTTACTTCAAGCACGATCGCTAATGGTCATGCTATTTCACAAGTTATAGTCATATTACGGTGCCGTAAATTTTATCCTTCGAAACCGATAACACTTTTGAAAATGAATCAGTAACTAGTATGCCTTCGATATGAATATATGACAAATAAATCGCAAAATATATTTTTGTATAAATCATAAGATAAATGCTCTGATTCATTTTTTTCTAATTGTTATTAATATAAATACGAACATTAAATTACCAAAAAAATCAAGATGGGTCTAAGCACTACGACTACGAAAGTAGGATTATTCAGTTATTGTCTGGTAACTCATCGTTTCACTTTCCCTGATGTCATTGCAGCAGATTGACACACTTTTCTACGTTAGTGTGTCAAGCCCATCCAGGATTGTCATTGTCTTATGGTCACCCCTACAGATGCAGACCATGTTCCTATGCTCTATTCATATCGTCGCCTTCAATCAGTGTGATAAAGATGATAGAAATGGACTGATGAATCATGCTGTTCCATGAAAGTAGTAATTAAAGGCGTTTTACCATTGAATCAAAGTAATCCCTGATGATCAGCAAATCCGTATATTATGAGTATAATAATCAGTCTATTCGTCGGAGAACGGAGTATTGACTATATGACTGTTATTTAGGCCGGGGTACACTTCTATTAACATTTGCTAACTGTAAAAAAAGTGTATATTGTCCCACATATTGCCTTTCCTTTTCTCCCTTTCATAGTTTCTCCTGCATGAAGGTCTTCGCAAAATGTGAGAAAACTTCGGGCTCGTTCTTACCCATGTGAATTTGTAAAGAAAATACAGTCAGCCGAATAGACATGCAAATTCTCCAGTGGACGCACGTGATATATCCCACGCAAATGAGCACGTTAACAAAACGTGGTATTCCTTAATATCACATAAGTCCAGAAACAGGCTCTAACCAGGAGCAGGATGTGCACATTAACGTTGGATTTGGATTCAGTCTATTGCACACGTTGCAATTTTAGAGTAAGGGCCTCTCGCCGGTTCTATGTTTACGCTTGAGAGGCCAGACAGTGTCGTTTGAGAAACGCGAAACTGGGTGACTTTACAGTAAGAGCCAGAACAACATTTATCTAGTATCACCTTCCCTTAATACATTAGGGTAGGATTCGATTCGGATAACATTCCTCCGGTCAATAAAGTAGATAAGCCATTGCATGATCATAAACATTTATCCCCACTTATCTGGAGTCTTTAGATCGACACGTTTAAAGCGCTAGTCGAAATTTAATATATGGATATAATTTATTTTCTTCTTGTCTTCTGTTAGTTGAATGGCACGTATAGGAGAAATGAGCAGATAGGGACAACAGCTGTTTACCAGTCCTACGAAGAGGAAGTTAAACACTAATTTACAATGCATTGCGGTCGATAACTTACATATCCAACGGCAAAGTGCAGTAAAATTGCAGAACAGGAAACATGGTCGTATTCGCGTAAGGTCTTTTCTATTAGGTAATGTTTCTGCAATAACAGTCAATTGGCTATTGCGATATGCATAACTCAAATATGTCCACATAGACAATTTTCAAAGCGATCACCTGAATGCATCACGCAGGTTCCTGCACATTATCCAAATTAAACACGGGTATATGTATAGCGTTTGTTCTACCTCTTTCAATAATACAAGAGAGCAATAACAGGGAACACGGAAAAATGTTTTAGAAGTATCCTTTTTGTTTTGATGTTGTTTTTTGGTGCCTGTCATTATTGCATATACTCGTATACGACTGCGAAGAAAAAGAAATAGAGGAAGAGAGATATAGAGGGAGTTTTCCTGGTATTTAAATAGTCAGTGTTTTACATATTAGTTCCTGACAGGGTATGGCTTCGGTTTCGATAGTGCGGTGGTTCCGAGACGGCACATGAGGGTATTTGGACAATAGAATCTTGCATTCAATTGAAGCTCTATTTAGAGGTATCATATATGCAAATTATACGAGGCTACAATGCACACAATACCAAGGCT
>JAUOBX010101280.1:0-12819 GCA_032360705.1 Eupentacta quinquesemita
AAAAGTTCCAGTTCGCAACACGCGGTGGTGTTACATACCACTCCCATGATCTGTCCCGTTAAAAAAACAGAATGCAAGGCATTCATACTCCCGATGTAAGATCTTGGCAGATGGATGTTTCTATATATGCTGCTAAATTATAGAAATAGAATGAAAGAGCATTTAGTGGCAGTATACATTGGTTTGCCTGAAATATATTAGTCATAGCCCATAGTATGCGATATAATATATTGCTTGGTTAAGAGTTTGGTCTCTATTTCAAGACATCCTGTGGAAGCAAGTTCCGGCCAGGAACGAGCATAATATTGGTGCTATGACGAGACGAACGCAGCCGGAAGTAATGTCGAGTAGCAAGTGCTGGCAACTTCATGCAAGTGAGAATCAGTACTCTGAAGTTCAGCAAGCACTGTTCTATGAATATAACACTAGCAGGTAACATGACAGAGGCAGGGCACTGTCCTATGAACACCCCTAGGCTGAGGAGAAGTAGTATGATGGTGACTGGCGATGAGACGAATAGCCCTTTCTCTGATCAAAGACATTGCTGGACAGAGATATGATGGCGGAGCACCACACCGAATATTGCAACAGTAATCTAGCGTGTATGATTCATCACTAGTACTAGTAGAAGTACTACGATTAAGTCTAGGCCTGTAGCCTTAGTACCACTACTAGTACTAGGCTAGTTGACTCGTTGATTCACAACTGTGTACATGTATGATGCGGTGCATGCAAAACACATAGGCCTAGGCTATATTATATTACATATTTACATACACATTCGCGAGTCAGTGACTAGGCAGCTGAGTATGCTTCAGGCTTCAGCTGTCTCAAGTGTATTCAGCTGTAACTCACCGCGCCAACCATGTACCAGGCACCATCGTCCCCAGCAAACTATATACTGGCGTTCGGACACTTATCACTCAGAGTCAGGGTATCGAAATTCCTATGCACATGCACGCAACTATAGCTAGAGCGTTGGACTGGACTACGACAGCAGCTCCTGGAATAACTGGAAATGTTTTATTCACTCCCTGACTCCCGTTTTGGCCGGCGATAAATTGTTTGTCGGTATCGTATTATATTTGAGAAGGCATGATGAAAGTTTCAATATAAGGTCATGAAGATGAAATTAGATTTCTAGTCTTGTCATATGCTTTGAATAATGTTCTTACTACAAAACTCAATCAATGATATCTACCACTCTCTACCAAGTACCAAGTTATAGTTTGCCTGAGAAAAAATGACGCTAGCTCGGGAATACCCTAATTTCGGATTTCGCAATATTCTTGAGGCAATGTGCTGAAAACGTCTGTGGCGTATTGCCTACTATATGCATTTATCCAGTACAAATTCCCTCAAAATATGATTTTCCACATTTCACGTCCTTATTGAGAAATCATCATAATTCTCCCAACGGAAGAGATAAAAATCGAAAAAATTTCGGAGGTTCACTCAATTATTGATGGAATTGTCCAACAGAATAGCGGCCAAAATAAACATACTTTCGTCGTAATAACTGCTTCATGAAACACATTTCATATATTTCTGATAGCATTTGACGCACGGATATCGAAATGAGTAATATTTTACAGCTAGTTCTGAACACTGAGTAATAAAACACCTGCATTCCAACATTATTTGATATTGATCAAAATATAATGATCAACCGACAACAGTCTCAGACCGACAGCATATTATCACCTGAATTAACCAACCGCATGATTAAAATATTACAATCTATCGTGGAAAATCCGTTATAATAAGTGGGTCATCCACAGAGTGAGTTGCATATCTTATCAGAAATTGGAAGAAAACATACTAAAATAATCTCCAAGTAGGGAAGATCCCCTCCAAATTCCGCACGATGTCTAAAGTAGTTAGCCTTGATCTATACAAATACCTGTAATTTGTGACATTCGAATTTGTATTAAATTTCATGTGGAGTGGTCGTGGTGTAGTGGTTACAGCAATCGCCTCGCAAGCTGAAGTCTCGGGTCGATCGTTTATCTGAAGGTTGACAGGAGAGGTCCTGTCAACCCAGCAGTAATGGGAACCTAGTGTTTTCACTGGGGAAAAATAGGAGGGGGCGAGAGAAGGAGCCGGTCACTCTACCTAATATGCTGTTGGCCTAGTTCGTGAAGCTTCTGTAACAGGTTAATACCCGACGCAATGCGAACGCATGGGACCTACCTTCTTCTTATTTTTATTGAATTTCAAAAATATTTGCCATCCTCGTATGATGTTAGCAGTTAGGGAGGCAATTGGACATATTCATATATATATATATATATGAATCTCCCTGAATCTGAGGGAAATCCTCTCCAAATCCCGCATTCAGTACTCTCGGTGCAATTGGTACTCCAGTTTGAAGAATAACCTGTAGTATATATGAGGTTCGAAATTATCAACTATTTGCCAAAGATAAAAAATTAAGATATTATTGAAATGTTATTTCTCACAACAAAATTCCTACTTTCATGACGACACATATTTTTCACCATTTAATTTAATGTGAGTAATTCAAACTCATTGATTGGAGCAGTCAAGATAATATATTCTAGTCACAGGTTATCGATCACACATTCGTCTTTATCTTATCATAGGTTTATTCCACGTTCTGTTGTATGTAACATACTCTGTGGTGGGAACATATAGACTGAGCTCTTTATGAGTTTGTCCTTGAGCGTACGGTTCGACAAAGTGAACACGTTATTATAAGGAAGTTGATCACTATAGCGAGCAGTTTACGACACATATTTTGTTACTTGATCAGTGGAATGTCCGCTCAACCAGCATATGAGGGCCCACAGTCGATCCCTGCTTCCTCAAGAAAGTCAGGGGGCCTCGTCCCTCTAGACTCGAATGCTCGCCGTTTTCAAGACTCGTGAATTTTTATAACATACTATTAATGGAATTTACCTTCGGGGCGATTGCAAAGTTAGTGTAACGAAACAGTTTGCGGGACATTCATTAGGTATTAGAGCGTGATACAGTATTATACTCTCCGTGATTATCGGAGTGCGCACCTGGTTCCAGTGAGCGGGGATAACGTTGCAAAGCGCCTTGATCAGTTGTTAACCCTTCATGTACTATATGAACTCTATAGTGCACATTGCACATTTTTAGAGCACTATTTAAAAGTATTCTGAATGTCCCATACTCTTCAAATAGAGATAGGGCTTCCAAATTAATATAAAACATTGTGGGTTCTATATGGACCGAAATGTTAAGATCCCAATTAAATCCCACTGAAATTGTCGCCGCTTGACACTCAAGCTTAGAGAAAATCTCCCCCCGCCCCAATGGAAAAGCATGAAGTTTTCATTCAGTGGCCTTCTATTTTATTAATTTCTGGCATATGCCTATTTCGACTGAGACCGAACAGTGGCGGAAAACGTTTCAAATAAACTTACAAGTCCAGAGTATCACGTAGCAGACTTTTCGAAAAAGTTCACCTTTACGTAACCTTGCAAGAGCCGCAGTGGAGCTTTACACACAAGCAGCTCTGCTGCAATATTTTATACCTAGCTTTCAATGCGAAGAAAACTGTATGTAAGTTTAAATGCTGTTGAACAAAATGTTGATAAACTCATTCATGATACGATAACGGCTGTGTATGGACCTCCGTTGATAGTGCCTATGATAGCAAGGGGCTATACAATTATCATAAGGAAGTATGCATATACACGATATACCTGAAGCGAGTGTCACATGGAGTGATCGATACTGAACAGAAGTATTACATAGCTATATACTGATCTAAATGAAACAGAATTTACCACCCATTTTCTCTCATTTGAGTCATTTTTAGAAACTCTTCACTATTTCTCACGGGTGATTTATCTATGTTCTATTATTAACTCAAACCAGCGTTGCGAGCGTCAAAAACATGTATTTGGTTGTGATTCGGATTACGTGCCCCATCGAGAATGATGTCACTCGACGAATGTTGGCGAAATCGATTACTTGTATCCGTAACACGCTTCAATGAAAGTGCTCGCAGTTTTGTATGCAAGCGAGCAATGTCCATGAACTCTGTTCGAGGTGATGAACCTCGTCTCCCAAGGTCATCAGACAGGATTCAAGTATCGGTAGTGCAGGGTTTCGAGAATTGGCTATCCAGGTCACAAAAATGCAAAAAATCCGAAGTCGTGCCCATAGTATAGCGCACTAATGACCCAGTCGTGTCGATTGCGAGACTCATGAACATGATTTGGGCCTAGAATCTTATTGGCGTGGGTTCTAAAATCGGAAAACTTACGGTGTTCAGTGAAGTTCATTAAAAACAATAGTAACATAATTGTTTGCTCAACGAGCCCCCCTATCGTGAGAATCGTATACTACGTAGAGACGAATGTCGGATTTAACGATTTGTCAAGTAAAATCAATGCACTGCAAATATTAGGATAAACTTGTTTCAATATGACGCAATTTCTTCAAGCGTAGTGACGAATGTGTAACAAATCTGTTTTCACTATTCTCCGATCTAAGATTCTTTTAAGATCTTTTATGGTTCGTCAACACGCAATGCTAAGTCATTCACACCATTGCATTGGTCTAAAAAAACAGCACTGTTCATTTTTTCGTAGTAACGAATATGTGATGGAATCCACAGTGCTTTCTATTTAACGTAGATACGAATGTCTTCGAAGCATAATGTGATAAATGTTCATTTCATCGTCGGAATTGTGCAGTTAAACTAAAGAACTCAATATACCTCAATGTTCTTCCTCCTACCCCATACACACAATAAAATTATTTTACATTCGATTCCATCCTAGAGGATCTTGGAGGATTAGGGTTTTTGTAAGCGATACTCCGTATATCAAATTTAGTTGTAGTGACGAATATCTTTGGAACATGGAATAGTATGCGAAGTAATATTCTAATGAAAATGTGCTGAGCTGCGGGATACACCTCTTTTTCCTCCATCCCCACCAGTGGGAAAACGACCATCGCTTAACATTCGATTTAACCTATTTAAAAATTATGGAATCTCTCATCAACGATTTCTCAGGACAGACTATTTGCCTGTTCGTCACTACGCAAGAAATAGGACGATATATTATGTCAGTCAATAATTCATGGAATCGTTGGATCGGTTGAGAGAGAAAGTGTAACATTGACAGGACGCTGAGAAATACCAGTGCGCAGTTGCGTTCTGATCGAGTTTCTCCGTAGTTCGGTTATGTTTGCCTGATGTGTTTATATATAGGGGAGATCACATGATATCATCTCAGGACAGACGATGAAACTGTCTGATAGCCAGAGTATTCAACAATAATCCTAATGAAGATGTACCGTTGATACAGTTAACAGCGATACAATTTTTACTAGTCTGCGTCAGCTTGACTTACAAGTTACATCCTACCTGATTATTATTCCAACAAATGGGTTACTATCGCTCGCTCTGCTCCCTGAACAGATGTGTTATGATACTCTGAACGCTACTCTTGCTAGACAAAATAATTGGTAATCTTCGATGCAAGGCCTAGTTATCATACTGTTGTGTTATCTACAACGCCTCGAATTTGAACATTTGAGTATATATCTCCCGGGGCAGTCTAGCACAGTATCGTGATGTTTTCAATACATTTCTATCAGCTATTGACGCCCATATGTCACCTACATTGTTACTTGATATTTTGTCGATTGGCGAATGAAAGAGTAAATCAAGAATATTTCGACTTCATGCGTATTGAATGAAGTCGTACTTCCGATACCCCGACAGGCGTGACTGGAGTTGACTGGCACAAGATTTGTATGTGTAAAAGAAAACTGTTAATAAAAGATGACCGAATGTAATTGAAAAAGTAACCTATAATAAAATCACATGTCGTGCCATTCATGCAATGGTGGCGAAAATGTTCGGACTATCGTATTCTAATGCACTACAGATTACATTATTTCCCTCAAATCGATGTTTGCATAATCATTTACTTGCAGCTATATACTACGCTTCATTAATAGCGCTTGCAATGTTAGTTGTGAGTCTAATGAACACAGTTCAATGCATTGAACTTTATCGTCAACCGTTACGAGGATACATCCAAATATTGTACGCTCGGTGTTTCAACAATTAGCAATCCAGAATATGAATATGTAACGTCGTTTTGGGGAGACTCCCATTCATCCCCAGTTTGACGTACTGACGAATCTACATTTCTTGTGGATGCAATTGGCATCTGTCATAACATGGCAATTTCCCTATTCGCAGAGTGTTGAATTCAGGACTCGTCAACATTCAATACAAAGTCATTCGCAAAACTATCATAATATTTTTGAGGAACAATACATTTCCTTTCAGCGACGAATGTCTTCAAGGCATGAAATAGTCTCAAAACGATCATTATATCGCCCAGGATGTACTTAAAAGCAGAACATTTTTCATTCGAACTCAATACACGAGGATTGTACGATAACCTAACATTTGAGAATTATTTCGAAATCCACATTTTTTTACGGAACATACTTCAGCACTTATATGACTACGCGGAAAACAGAGTGAATCATCTCATATCCTAATAACCAGTCAATTGGACATCTCGAGACACACTACTAGAAATGTGTTATATTTGTTTAACAGTCGTTACCAGATTAGGTTTCTGTGAACAAAATGCTGTATCCAACGCAGTTTCTATAAAGCTATTTGTAATTCCAACAGTCCACAGTGATCAGTCTTACTAAAGACAACTTTTTGTAGCTCAACCTGCATGATTAACCGAGGCATTGACCTAAAAAAATACAGCAAGAGGGTTTCAATATCAAGCTAATTAGGCTTCTAAAACCATAAATCTCTACTCCAAGTTAGTTTTATTTAGACTGTAGAGAGTAATATCGAACTAATGCGGAAAAGATCGTGACTGGAATTAAAGTGTCATTTGAAACAATGAAATGTTCTGTATGAAGAATCACTGATTGCTCCCCACACTTGATCATTCCGTGCTGATTGCATCTATAATTGCAATCTCATACTCCTACGTACAGCGATCATCCGTATGATTATTTAAACCCACATAGCACAGCATCAAGATTAACCACAGTCTTCTGTAAATTCCTATTATTCCTGTGAAGAAGTCATGCGGCCTTGTGTGCGGCAGTTGTGGCCGTTGTTTAATGTTTGCTTGAAACTCAAGAGGTTTGTTCGAAGATCAAGGCTTCTGTGGGCAACCGTACTTGTCCAGTGCAGATGGATGATATATTTATGGTTCGGTTTATCTATGGCTATTCAGTCAGTCTGATCGAGGATATGGCGCAACGCATGACGGAGATCCAACAAGTTGGGATTGAACAGACTTTTAGTTATTACAGGATTTGTGTCGCTCTGCGTAAAAGTTATATGACAGCGTTGACATTGTGATAAATGAGGACGCCTAATAGCATAAACAGGTTCTGTTGGAAGAGTCAATAACCTGTCAACTTCTAGAGGCTCGTACAAAATAGCTGGCTCACAATTAGGGTGGTACATCGTTTGGACAAACTTCAATAATGTTTTGCTTCGTTGTACTTGTATCGGAGATCTGACCATAATTAAATAATTCCGAGAGTGACCTAAAAATTGCAACAGACGGTATCGATTATCGTCTGGTAGATGCTTCACCGTCTTGATAAAATGATGTGGACATAGGATAGCATTAGGGTTGTCCATTCATCTGCTGCCAAATTGAACACATCTGACGCCGTGCATATCATAACGTCAAAACGTTGATAATGTAGTTGGGACCAAAATTGCAGTTTCCCAACATTTCAGCCTAAAAACTGATGAGGAACAACATCCCTCACGTTTATAACAAGAACACATATCGCTTTCATTATTATGAAGAACTATCATTTGGCACGCATAGCTGAACGGAGTAATTCAATTCTGTTCTTCAAAATATTATTCTCGAAATGAAAACATTCCGACAGGCAAGTTCGGTATAATTATCAGCAGAGCATAAATGTCACGGCTGAAGTCACGAGACGAAATAACAGTTTTCTGGGGCTATATTCCATAGGAATAAAATTCCTACAGTCATCTGAGTCGGTTGACATATTCGTTCAAAGTTTCGAATAAATTCCGGAAAATAAATAAACGGAAGAAATAGACCATAGGTGGTTATCAAAAATCGTACACATAACTCCGTCAACCACGATTGAGGATACCTCCAGAATAAAACGTAACATTCGGGACACAGGCTAGGTGCATGCTGTGATGTATATATATTGACAGCTGCCAGAGGGACTATCGCTCAAAATCAACAGTTCTCATATTCAAAATAGGATAGTCTCCCATCAAATCTTACCTATGAAATTATTTGAAGAATGGCTGAAGAACAACATTAAAAATGTCAGGATTCTTCCAATTCCGTTCCTTGTAATTTAGAATCATTATAGTGCAAAATCGAATCAATACAGGCCCAACCCTAACCAACAGCCTGGTAAGCCAGCTCAAGGAGATGACGTTCTGACGTAGAACACACATTCTAAATTTAAACTTTTATCAAAATCAGGATTTGCTTTGGTAGGCAACTGGCCTCTTGAAAGTGCGATATGGAAGTGAATTGAAGGTTCAAGCGAAGAAACACAGTATTTCAAGTGAATTATCTGGAGGAACATATTGAAAAACACATATGATCAGTTGAGTTTATACGAACATTGCTGTCAATCATCAAATCAGAAGCAAAATCATCAATTTATGGTATATACATGTAGTACGGCTAGAGTTAGAGATATTAGTGAGCTGAATCTGTGTCAATTAACCTAATGGGCTACAGCGAGTTCCAAATGGAGCAATGATATTTTTTCGTTGTAGATCATTGTTGGCAGCTACAAGTCACAGCACTAACAATGAACCAAGTCGCGTCTGGTTTATAAGAGTCCTCCATTGACCGACACAATGTCAATACGCACACTCAATAGACATGTTTTACAGCTGAACCGGTGTAACCTCAATATAAAACGGTGATAATTGTACTGGGGATAGGGTTACATCAGTGACTCTTTCAGCCGCACCTTAATTAGGTTATATTCTACGTTTTCAATCAAATCTTTCATGCAAGTATTTTGCCGATTTGGGCGAATTTGGATGCTCATTACCTTCATCGCTTTGTTCCTTTCCCTTCCCTTTCGAATGATCAACAGTTGAAGTAGAAAACTGGAGGAATAACCAAAATAATGAAAATAAAGTCAATGACTGGGCCTACTGATAACAAGACCACAACGATGTGGTGTGATTCCCTGCCTTATTTTCTACTAAGTTTGTTGTTCAGTCGTAACATGTGTAATATGAGCTACAATGTCAGTTGGCAGTGAGGATCATGTCATTTTCGGAATAGTTACTGCATGAACCTATTCCAGACTTGGGATACTAGCCATGTCCATAATGTTCAACCTTCACACCCACACCATGTATGAAGTCTACGCACCTTTTCGTTCACTAGATGTCGTGTTCACAAGTTTTTTTTACTTGACCACTGTTGACCTCGAATGACCTTAGACCAAACCCTCAAACAATAGGGAGCATGTACCCCATATGGCAAACCTACATACCAAGTATGAAGTCTCTGCACTTTTCTGTTCACTAGTTATCGTGTTCACTAGGTTTTGAGACATTGGCCCCTGTTGACTCCAAATGGCCTCGGACCGAACCCCAGAACAATGAAATTATGTACTCCATATGGTGTACCCACATACCAAGTATGAAGTCACTGTACCTTTTTGTTCACTAGTTACCGTGTTCACAATGTTTTCTCGACTTTGGCATATGTTGACCCCAGATGACCTCAGACCAGACCCCAAAACAATGGGGACCATGCACTCCATATGGTCAACCTTCATACCGAGTATTGGATTATCGTATATGTTACGCTTTGTGATCCTCCACATTTCCGTCTGTTTCTTTCCATCGACGAAACGGTAAATTACCGGTTAAGTTATCAGAAATGTTCAACCATCGAAAAAATTGAATTCGTTTTCGATTCCTTGACGAAAGTCGAAGGAATCTATACAGTCGTGATAGTATGCGTGTGTATGTGTATGTATGTGTATGAAACACCTGGCATGTTAACATGATAACTCTACCCCACTTAGATGGATTAAGCTCATAGTTGGTATGTGGTTGCCCCATAGTGTACATGATTCCTACTGTTCTAGGGTCAGTTCAAAGGCCATCTAAAGTCACAACTCCTAAAACCTTGTTTACAGTATAAGTCCGGAATGCTTGCTCCGACCAAGCTGAAATTTGATATGCAGCTTCGTAATGGGGAGTGGGAACTGTTACGATGTGAGTATGCAGGTTACAGTTATATGGTGAGGGGGAACACTATATAGTTTTTGGCATGATGTCAAAATCATTCAACATTGCTAGAGGAGAAATCCCAACAAGCTGGTAGCCTAATAACATTATTAGCTCTTTGTTGCCTCTCCCCCCCCCCTCCTTCCTGCCCCATTTTCCAATTTTGCATCCTACTTTGCTTCTAGGAGTTATTTGTGTTCTGTATCTTATGAAATACGAGGTAGATAGTGACTTGAATTTCATATATATATTATCAATCACTGGATAATTTTGTTGCTAGTCACGATTGAGGATACCTTGAGGATCAAACTTATATGCCTAATGTAAATCGTGCTCGAATTGAAAACTGTTCTTATAATCGAGATAGCGTTTCAGCTAAATTACCTCTGAAATGATTTGAAGGATGTTTTGACCAGGCTAGCTCGAAAATTCAGTTTCACCATACGTTTGACATAATACAATATTATCAGCAGATTGTAATCCGATATCGAAAGGCGTCGGTCTAGATAATATTAAATAATTCATACTCTTCAGTGGTGCCACAATATTGCCTATATAGTTTCGCATATAGTTAAAGCTCTTGCAAGAATGGATTTTCCTGTTACTTTTCAAAGTCAATTGACGAGTGCTACCTATTTATCATGTTGATATATGGAAGGCGATATGGTTACAGTTATAGTTGGTGGCTGATCGTGGAAAAGTATAATACTGTTTGAAATGCACATAATAGTGACTGTTCAGTTATACGTAAATAAAGTTACCGCCAATCTTCTAGACTGTGTTCTTGGTGACGTATATATTGAATCTATCACAAATGTGTCCGGCATTGAAATAATGTTCAGCGAAACGGAATTGTCACGACTCAAATGGCTGGAAGTACGTGTTTCTAGACTTTAATGACACGGCATAGATCATCTCCAATCATCTGTAGAAGTGTGTTTTCAACGAATGACACGCGGAGGGGGCTAGCTCATCATTGTCCATAATGCAACACGATGCTCATACACTAGAGACTTAGGGAAGAAAAGGAAAGAAAGTTCAGAGCCATGAATTTATGATATTCATTAATTTCCTGTTTTCTGTTTATCTTTTCATGATGTGTAGTCGTCCTTCGTCTTTGAGTTTGCCGGAAGATGTTGTGCCTTACAAGCACCATATATATTAATACTTGTAACAGCTTTGCACAAAAATGTGAACATGTGGAGATTCGCGAAAATGTGATTTTCCACATCATTCCAGATCTGTATGGAATGATTCCCCAGTGGATTCCTCACCCGAGGCCTACATTCGCCAACTCTTTCCATAGATAATATTCCGACGGTGGCGCCTCTCTGGTTGCTTGGTATACAACGCACTCTGTGTGACCCGTCATACCTCGGAAATCTCCCTAATCAGAATGTCACCTTGAGTAAAATCCATGGTGTGGTGTATCGCTCAGAAATTTAACAGATGCACACCCTAAATATAAAAGGTTATCAAATTCATGATTTGCTTTAGTAGGCAAATAGCCTCCTAAAAGTGCGATACGGAAGTGAATAAGAAGTTCAAACGAAGTGGATTATTTCGGGAGCCATATAAACAAACACTTATGATCGATGAACTCATATGACGAATGTCTTGCAGAATCAATTTCTTGTACATACAGTTCGCTTGGCTGATAGCGTGCTAATAGTGAACTATTCAAGCGTGTGGTGTTTGATTAGCTAAGTTTTAATGAACCTCATGAGCTACAGCAGGGTCGACGCGATAGTATTTTCTCGTCGTGGAGCATTGATGGCTGCTAGAATGCATTGCCATGATGAGCCGGGTCGTATCCGGCACATGCGTCCTCCACTGACTGACACAATGTCAATGACTGCACCCAAAAGACATGTGTCACAGCTGAACCCGTGTAACCTCAGAATGCAAACGCAATAATCATATCGAGGATAGGACTGCAGAGACTTATCCAGCCACCCCCTAATCATGTTATTTTCTATAGCCTATGTTTTCATTCAAAATTCCCATACAAACTCATTTTTTTGTCTTGATAATTTGTATGACTTATTGGCAAATTGGATAGCTTCTGTTATGATTGCCATCTTCGCATTGCTCTTCTCCATTCCCTAATAACTAATTTTAAGTCAATAACTACTGATGAGAATGACAGGACCACACTATAGTGGCAGTGGTTTGAGTCTCGTCTATCTGACTTGCTCAGATCAATAACCAACTTATGAAACGGGGAATGGAAGGTACTTTCTATCTTCTCTACAGTACTGACGGTTTTGATAGAGGGTGACATTGACGTGCATCCTGTTCTGGGTCACATGTCACAGTGGGGGTTTAAGAGCCTAACTTCAACATCCCATATCTTAGCATGTACAGCACATATAGTTACCAGTCCTACATCATGTTGTAGCCTATGTTGCATAGTTACGAAAACTATTTTTGTTCTCCATGTTGTTGCCATGGTAACGCAGTAAGCCTGTGATTGGTCGAAACTGGGAACAACTGTAACTAGATATAGCAAGGTGCTATGGAGTTGAGATTTGGGTATG
>JAUOBX010101391.1:0-12819 GCA_032360705.1 Eupentacta quinquesemita
TGAGACTGAAGATCGGAAATCTGACACGAGGCAAGAACTGTATAACAACAATGCTACGTGGTGATAGGCTGGTTCTCAAATGAGGTACAACATAGCAAATTTAGCTGGAGAGGCGTCAATAATACTATATTATCAACGTTTTTACCATGTTATGACTCGAGTCATACATATCAGTCAGCAAGTTCAGTTAGTTTTGGTTTAGCTTATTACACCCTTCACAGACTAGGATTTCTAGTCAGGTCCTGCAATTTGGACCTGTCCGACTCATTCAAAATTGTTGAAAGCTGTTATTGGAGCAAATTTCTAACGGAGGCTACACAACAATGCTACGTGATGGTGGGCTGAATCTCAAACGAGATACAAAATAGCAAATTTAAATATTTAAAGATACCTAATTGGCTAATGATAAGTTCACTTGGGGGATCTTGTACAAATCAGTTTGATGGTTGTGCTATATTTCAGATGCATTAAAATGAAATCACAATAGAACCAACCCAATGTATCTGGCCATTCCACTGTACTGACAGTCCTGCATTGATCCACTTGGTAACAGCAAACCCTCGATAGAAGCATCCATGTTGCAATGTTTATCCAAATAGGTATATGCAGTGTCCCTGATACATCTTAGTGGAACCTAAAGTACAGCAAATGCATGCCTACAATTTATTTGTCTACTTCGAATATTCCGTTTGATATTAATGGATGGAGAATCTTCAGGCATACAGTCTATTATTGATAGGAGGTGCTGTCGGAGTAAGAGTAGCAGGTGGAACAAGATCATACCTAAAAGTTCTTCTGAATGGTTGTCAGACTGAAACTGAAGCGCATCAAACTTTCTGAATTTGTCGATATATAAGCAACAGTACACTGACCTCAAGAACCGGGTTACTGTCGGGGATCCAACAGGAATCCAGCCCGTACTTGCTGTATGCGAGCACGTTTTGCGTTGCCAGTGGCATCCCAGAAGCCGGGAGACCACTAAACACAGATGAAAGTGAAATCGGCAAGGCACATGTTTCTGGAAGAATGCAAAGTCGAATATTCAGAGAAGGATTTATGTATATATTCACCCATTCTCCTAAGTTACATAAGTACAGCGGCCCACATAGATCACATAGTGTCACACAATTACAGTGTTATTTCCCAGATGACACCTCTCATAGAGCAAATTAGAATGTTAGGAACTGGGTCGAGAGTTCATTAAATGGTATATAAATAGATAAGGGGAATGTATACAACAGAGATATACTAGGCAGATCGATTGTGACACTTTCAACATTCCTTCTGGCCTGCTGTGGTGAACATTTTCGAAGAATAATATTATGAATTTATATAGCTAAATACATTCGCAGTCATGGAACCCATGTATCACGACCGAATACATACAGCTGGAAGCAGGAGCTATCTGCTGCCAACTGGAGGGTTTGAGAACTAAAAATTGTTCTTGTACGCTCCGCGTCGACCTGCGGCGCTCCGCTTAGATGGTAATATGGTGGCCTTTCAAACAAGAGCGTCCCCCCTGTTCTCCCCATTCCGAAAATCCTGGTGACGCCACTGCCCTCAAGTGGAACGAATGCACAAATTAGTGTGTAGCACGATAGTAGAACACGGAGTATGTACATGTGTCACGTCAAAATGTTCTAATTCCACAAAGAACTAATATGATTACCAACCAGAGATTACCAAAAGCTCCGAGATTCAGTGGCAGTTTTAAATCGCGCTTGATTTGGCGGCAAAACGATAGGGATCAAGTTGTTATGATGAGAAGCTAAATAAGAAGCCGAAATTGGTCGAAATAAGGGCGTCAATGTAGTTAAAAACAGAGTAAATACTATCACGAAATAAAATGTTATTCTACCTGGCAGACTTTCCACATAAAACGGCTCACACTCTGTTGGTAAAATGTGGGAAACAAAATGGCATAATATAGCGCGGAGAACATATAAAGAATATTACAAATATACAGCAGACGAACTCCAAATGGTAAAAATGATGTATTGTACGATCACTGACTAAGACACTGAGTATTTATTTACCCCACGTAGTCAGTGCCAGTGCATATTTTCACAGTTGAGATGCTTGCGGAGAAGGCTATTACCTCAAGGTGGACAAATAGGAAACTCTTCGAAGAGTTGCAACTCTGAATGAGGATGAACTACACATACTGGCAGAACTTATGACGGACGATAAGCTTCAGGTTAGACAGGTACAAACCTTGGATAGGAAGTTTACGGCGGATATAGGAGTTCCCCAAGGACACTGCCTCAGCCCAGTACTGTTCACTGATGCACTGAAAGGCAAAGTTGGATACCACAGCTACGCAGAACAAGGTACATAAATGACACCATCCCATTCTTGAAGGAACACACATATTCCAAGTTCACACTCCGGGAGCACATCCTCATCGATCAGCAATTACGCAAATGTAATAGGCCGGATTACGACAGCGAAGTATGACTGATCTAATCAAAGAGCAAGTCCCAACTAAATCGAAGAGCAGAGGTCTCGAAGTCAACAGTACAGTAACTGATGAGTACATCATATTCAGAGGTGTACACATGTCGGAAGCCTGATAGATACTAAGGAAGACATTGAGCGCCGTGATATACTTGCCAGAGCAGCTTTTGCACAATATCGATACATCCTAACAAATTAAGATAAATACTAGGATTAGGTTATTCGATACGTACATCTCAAGTGTTTTTCTGTACAATAGCAATGTTGGGAGTCTAACAAGGAACCTGGAAAAAAATTGATGTCTTCCAGAGGACCCTTCAAATTCTCCGAGGATTGCAGAAATTCAGCTGACCATACACCATAACAACGAACGCCATGTATGATCGTACACAACGAAAGCCATGGAGTGACAGCATCAGAAGAAGAAGGCTGAGATGGTTAGGACATTTACTGAGACTACCGACAGAAACAGTGTCGAGACAAGTAATGTGATGGAAGTCTCGCTGCGTCCGACGAGGAGACCCCGAGGAAGACCAACAATAACGTGGTGTAGTTGAGTAAACCAAGACTTGACAAATATCAGACAGGATCTGTATCTTGACAACACTAGCTGGTGAAAGGAATGCGTGGAGATGGATTGTTGAAAGTGGAAAATCGCAGTGCTGATAAACAGCGAGAAAGCGTATACGACGCATGCGAGTCTTTGCAAGTCGGTATAGAAACCATTCTGATTGAGGCTTAGTTGCAATAACACATACCACATTGCAAATCACAGCGAGAAAAAGTCATGGTAATGATGATCAATATATTATTATTATCTAGTGCTTCTCCATGTAGCCGACATAACCATGATCACAAAGAATAGGCACACTGTCTGACAATCATACAGTGTAACTTGCTGCCATATTAGCGCCGGCCGGATAGTATCCATTGTTTCTTCACATGGAGCGGAGGCCTACGGACGAGCGCAATCAGGCGCCTTGATCAAACTGCCAAAGAGGTACAAGGAAAAGTGCGGAGCTTACATATTCAAAACGACAGGCTCAGTCGATAATAGAAAAAAATATCACTGAGCGCCATACTTTTGGATAAAAGCACACGATGAAGTGCCTACATGTCATTAATAAGGACTCTCTTGATCGGTCTACAAGTTTAGTCGTCCAGCTTATCAAATGTCCGAATTACATGTCAACCTCATCGTCATTGTTAATGTATGCCTCAACAAATATTGCGTATTGACTATTCGTGACAGGACCACGTGTGCAATGTCAGGACACTTGAGAAGGCGCGGATGGTAAGGGTCAGATGCCCGATTCATGATCGTCAGCTGCATGCGCTCCTTCGGTCGTATGGAGCGCCTCCCTGCTGGTGGGCAATCACGTCGGGTTCAGTCTGCACAGAACCCAGTGGGTTTACCACAGGGGCGGTCACGTAGCGTGACTAGAGCAGCTGCGCGGGTACATGAAGGAGTTCGAAGATGGGGGTTGCTTCGGGCTCAGGCCTTGTCGCTTCCTCGGACCTTCGGAGACGCTCGAGTGATTGGCAGAGGCAGGTAGATGCGCTAGGTGCCTTTCTAGGATGTGCTCCCATGAGTGAGTGATATTGTCATCGTTATCGTAGGGTGTGACCCAGACCTTCATAATTCACTGAATTTGGCTGACATCGATCCGAATGGTACTCGAAGCACATTGATCTGATGAAATACCAATGATTTTTTTTATATCCCTCCTAATAAGACAATGAATACTGGTTTTGGGATTACCTGTGTCGATTCGAATGAACAAGTCGAAGTCGGGGTTGGTATTCATCTCCTTGAGGGTATCCAGTGCACCGTCGTTGTGTGGCGTTACTGATGACCACCGACAGAAAGGTATGCCTGTCGGCGGTGCCCGGGTTTCGAAGCTGTAGTATAAACACGTGATCACAAATTTATTCATTCCCGTAAACTGTGCGACATTGTTCACACTGTGTGCGTTTCTGTCGTTTGTCAGTGTTAAGCTCCGTTCACACGATCAGATTAATCTGATCAGACAGCCACTGTTGAACGATCAAACCACGCGTGGTTGGCTGTTGCTACAACAGAGTGAACCAATCGTGTGCAATTTGATTGTAAGGAATTCGGGTTCGATCAGATTACCGTGTAAACGGAGGTTGAATCCCCGTTTGCACGATCAGATCTGTAGAATCAGACAAATCTGATCTGAATGATTCGACCGTGTAGATGAATAGATAATTTTGCACGACAACAAGAGTGACGTAATGTGACGTAGTACACCACGGCAGTGATAGTTTTAGTGAAGGTGGCCTGTAAATTAACAGAACTATCAGTCCCCTGAAACTCGTAGTCCTGATAGATTATGTAATGGTTATGTGGCAGTGTCACATGACTTGGCAACCAATCAGGTTTCCCCATTGAAGGATAATGACGTAATTATCACTACGATCAACACAACACAACGACAAAAACGCACACATTGTTGGCAATACGGAATGAGGGTCGAAGCGATAGTCTCTGTCACCATCTGACATGCAGTTTTCTTATCTCATACTGCTGAGTCACTTCCCCTTTCTGCATAAATCTTCAGTCAGCTATTGCTGGGGGATTCAACATTCAGTACTGGTAACATCATTTTATCAGCCCATCATAGTCGGGTTACATAAAGTCAGATATGATTTGACTACTTTGAAATCTGTCGTGACTCGTAATTACGATCCGACTCGTCGATAAATACATTTGAATTTCGGAATATGATTTGAAGATCTGCCGAAGTTATAACTCGATCTGTGCGGTGATCGCATGGATCAGAACTCAGGGATTGGGAGGTCGGCACATAGAGGCGCTGGGCCCGGAACGTTCCAGCTCCTATTTAGCACCTGTTTGCTATGGGCGGCGAACCGCTTGTTTATGAGGTCCTATAATTCAAAAAGTTTCTATTTCGGAACATAGAAAGGTCGGAACATAGGGAGGTTGGAAGAAAGTGATGAAATGAAGGTCAGGAAGGAAAACATCCTCATATTCAGATATTAGGCCACATCAATGACAGCATCCCAAAGGAACCACGCAGACGCATACGGAGTGGCCGAGCCATACCAGTGACAACTGACATGAAACTGTTTCCGCTAGACCACTGGAAACTATTCCTCTGAATATTTCACCAAATGATCTCGTAGTAGTGACGTCACATCGCAGACACACAATACGAGTTACTGACATATATTTACTTGGGATAGCCCGATTGCCCTTCACCAGAAATAAAATATATCGAGCGCTACATGATAACGCTTTTCACCGTCGATCACATGGTCAATGCGCGTTACAGATATGACCTCTTCTAATCTCCCCACATGTATCCACTAACAACTGTATGGTTCGAGAAAGCCCAGGGACGCCCAGAGACGCACCGGAAACGTCACCCCGCCGAGATTCGAACACGCAACCGTCTGATCACCAGCTCTGTGCTATATCGACTGGGCTAGTTCGACCTGTGAGCCTTTGGTTAACATTCAAATAACTCAGGCATTCTGAATTCAAGATTTCTTGAGAAAACCTCGAAGATCGCCCGGACACGTTAACACACACACACAAATTGACACACCTGACACACCTGACAACATTGGATACTCTACCATACGATACACCTCGATGAAGGTAACACGCCCAGCGTTACCATATCAATTGTTACTGTGGCGAGCCGCAACAGTGAATTTAGCTGGAATGGCGAATTGAATAAAGTATCGGTGGGAGGGCCAGGTGGGATAATAAATGAAATGAATTGCTTACACGAATGATCTACAGAGCACACCGCCTGCGTTTACAATACATCTCTCTGCGCAGTCCTCTACTGTGAAGTCCAGGAACCATGCGATGCCGATATCTCCATACATATTGTCGGTATCCAGGTAATCCGTCATGGGAACACGTCGAAATAGACTGAGGAGATCATTAGCACCTGTGAATAAGGGGAAGATGGGAGTCACAGAGTAGAAGGACGCATCATCGAAAAACTGTTAATGAATTTCCATTCACTCACAAGCTTGTTAGCTATAGGGGGGGGGGGGGGGTTAAATGCCTCGAAGGACTCCAATAGGATCGTCATTAATTTTGAATGTAATATCATATAGGATTGGAGACTGATCATATCTTCTCAAACCCGCCGTTCATACGATGTTCTGCCATCCTTACGGCAGTAGACACAATACCAAAAACATCCCAGCATGCCGTATTAATTGATGTCTTCGTTGTACACATTATTCTTTGATTCCTTTTGAAACTCACTACTGGTTTCACTTGGAAACCTCAATAGCCAGGGAGGGGAACTTATTTTTGGTTAGATGGTGGGTGACAGTAGTTATTTTCGTGAGGAAAAACTAAGGAAATCCTTCATGGAACGTTGGAATGGAATACATAAGAAATCTTCTAATGTATACAACAGTGACATGACAGCGCTATCAGTATGACGGAACACCGTATCAAGGTGGGGTTCGGACCCGGTTATCCATTCCATGATATTAGCCGTGATCATCATGATCCTCGTATAAACCTTCAACAATATCTGGATTAATTTCCTGTCTTATAGTGCGCAGTAACTCTGATTTCCGCCGACCCGAGGGGTTCCTGTGCATTTCACTCCGGATCGTTGGTGACCTGATGAAGACCTAGCCCGCAAGTACTCAACTCGGACTCGTGTGCCCCATTCACTTGTTCTGGGGAACTAATATACCAAGTATAGTATGGTTATTCACTGCAATGAGACTGAGATATCGTGTCACATGGACATAAACACACAACCATGGTAACATATTATCACGGGCACAACGAAGATGAAGGGACAGTGAAGGAGCAATGGAATCGCTATCAGTATAGGAGTGATGCTATGATAACAAAATAATACACGCAATCTATAATGGCTCATTGAATCATTATCGTAGGAATGATCAAACCTACAAACTAACTCGTAATACAGCTCGATAAACTAATCTGAACACACACTCCACTGTCGCCTATTTGTTTTTGATATGCTCGTGATGTGGCACCAGGTGACCTGTGGGACATGCCGAGTAGGGACTAGGTACTTGGGTGAAGGAAGGAGATTCAGTGAACAGTTACCATCGTTTTTAAGGTTCCACTCGCCTGACACGGGTACAGATCCCATGGAAGCCGGCGAGAGTGCGTACCTGGATACAGCACTCTCGTCAGCTGCGAACCCTCACCAGGACACGGACCAAGGCAATGCCTCTGGAGCGTGACCTCAGTGGGAAGGGGGTGGTCGTTACACGCAGACGGCAGCATACGAATCACCTTTCACTCATTGTGAGCAATCGGGATAAAACACCTTGCTCAAGGGTGCAACGGTGGCTTGAACATGTAACTCTTGATTACTAGCTCGACGCTCTAGCCAACCGGCCTACAACGCTACCACTATAGCTAGATGTAATTCCGGGAGAACGTGATGCCTTGGGCAGTTTCCGAACCTGTATTAAGAACACGGTCAGCGCCTCATTTCATGAACCACCTGGTTTGCCTGTTGATGCGCGAATGTTGCAGCGAGTGCCGAAATTATTGTTATGGTTGAAAACTTGAGGGAGGGGAGCGTAAAGGAGTCTATAAATTAGAGTTACTAAGTGAAGGTAAAGTCATTTATGAGTGCGCCCTTGCAAAGACGAACCTCTTAGTACTGACGTTTATAAGAGCAATCGTATACATTGTTGTTGTTAGCATCGGAGACTTGTGTTGGGCATTTTCATCAAGGGGAATAAAAGGAGCCCAAGGGCACTAGGGTTCCTTGCGATAATTTTCCAACCAGAAACTTAGACCTTTAAAACTTTTGCACGCAAAGGTCACACAGGGTCAAATCATGGCTCGTTTTGATCAGAAGGTGACATTGACTTCCGAAAATGGCCTTTAAAGCATGATTCGGCACGATCACCGGTAAAGGTCAAATTGAGGTCAAAGGTCACACAGATGCGGGTCAACTGATGGATCACAATGGCGCACCGACCTTCGGTTCTCATAATACAGGCAAGCAACTAGTTATTGACCCCTAACTGACCTTAGATGACCTTGGATGAAATGACCGTTATGTTTGAAAATAATCGCTAACACTATTCACAACGCGTCCCAAAAGATCAAACATGTAGGACTCTGCCAATGGGAGTTACTGTCATTTAAAGTACTTTGGTTTGTGTTTTTTGTGTCCATAAGTGACCCTAAATGACCTTTGATGATATGGCATTTTTTAATGAAAATTGCTACCCTCTGTGAGATGCAATGTGTCCCAATGAATCAGGCTTATCCGACAAGGTCACTAGGAGTTGTAACGAGAAAACATATTTTTTTGCAGTTTTATGTTCAGAAGTGACCTCAAATTACCTCTGATGATATCGCGTTCATGTATGGAAATGTTACTCTTGATGTGATCCACCCAGTCCTAAAAGCGTGACATATTTCAATGCATACAGCCAATGCAATTGTGATAAAAGTATCAAAATCAACATTTCCCCCCTTGTATCTTGAACACCGAATGTTTGATTGAAGCGGGAGTTAGTTTCGTCTATATGTAGCACACATAGCTCTATCACATATTCAAACATTTACAGTTACGATTTTCTCTGCCCAATAACTCCTGAAATAAGCACATTTCCCGAGTCTTGACCTTTGACCTTTTGACCTCATCGTTAGGGGTTGTTTGACCCAATGACCCCAAAAACAACAATACGAATATCTACGAGCACCCCAACTGTGCTAATTTTCAAAAGGTCACACGGGGTCAACTCATGGCTCGTTTTGATCGGAAGGTGACATTGACATCCGAAAATGGCCTTCAAAACCTGATTCGGTATAAAAACCGGTAAAGGTCAAATTGAGGTCAAAGGTCACACAGATGCAGGTCGACTAATGGATCACAAAGATGAACCTCCCAACCTTGGCCGACCTCCGGTTCTCATATTACGGACGAAAAACTAGTTTTTGACCCCCAACTGACCCTCGATGACTTTATGTTTGAAAATAATCCCCAGCACCTTTCGCATCTTGTCCCAGAAGATCAAACATATGTGACTTGCCAATGGGAGTTATGGCTCTTTGCATTATTTAGGTTTTAAGCCTCTAACTGACCTTTGGTGACCAGCACAGGCACTAAAAAAATAGGGCACACCTACTCACTAAGACTAATCTACATACCAAGTTTTGGTTCAATCCAACCTCCCAGTTCGTGAGTTACAGTGTCCCCAAGCAGCGTCACAGACACACACACATACACATACACACACGCGCCAACCTGACTACATAAATGAGACTAACAAAGCAGGGCTAATTTGAACCAATAAAACTTACATTGGCTGACCTCGCAAAAATGCCATTGAATGGTATCGTCAGGTGACCGATAAAAGCACCAGGGTTTTGCTCTCCCGTCAGGATTCCGACAGAAGTTTTCTTGTAAATCTACCACAGAGGAAGAAAACATTCTTTTGAAGGAATTGGCATATATACTCACCCTCTGCTCACCCGTCCTTCAATAAAACCAGCTGCTGTCTGTTTCCCCACTGATTCTAGATAATAATATCCACCACGTATCGAACTGACTATTCACAATATATGAGAGGCGGCCCCAATAAGCTACCCAGTGTAATGATGCGGACTAATCGTTTCAACACACGTTAGCTCATTCAAAACAATTCAGTGTTGTTATATGGTACAATCGTGTAAGAATAGATATCGGATGAGCTCAGTTGGGTCAGATTGGTGATCAGAAAGTTGCGAGTTTGAATCCCGGGCGAATGGCTTTCCTGGTGTATTCGGGAAAGGCGAACTATATTCAATGCCTCGTCCCACCCAGGTTCCCTTTTTCGTATGGATGAGCGTGCCTCCTGAGGGGGGCCTGTGGTGCGGACGGTCGGAACTGAGGAACGCGCGTGAGGCCTACCGCGTCCATGGTCTCTCTCCCGCGAGGGGGAATACCAGTCGATGCAGTCGCAAACCACAAGGTTCATCATGCGTCCGAACCTACACGACACGCTCATTCATTCAACAATGTGGAACAAAGAACCCTGGGAACATCGAACTTGGGGAACATCGAACCCTCGGGAACATTGAACCCTGGGAACATTGGTTAGACCCCCATTGAGCAGCTGATGAATGGATATGTGAACTATCTACACACTACAGCATCAATATCAGTGTAATTAAACGTCAGTTCACAATTGTATGTATACCAGTGATCGATATCAAAGATCACATTGGAGCGCACGGATACTGTATTTCGCGGACAGTGTATACACAGTTATAGATATACTGTTCGCTTTGGCGTGAGGCAATATTCCTTTACCACGAATATGAGAGTTTCCGCCACACTTGGGGAAATTGAATAACAAAGACGAGAATTTTGTGAAATTGGGTGAAACGAGGTGTGTCAATTTGAGAATACACAGTCACACTGAGTTACAATATCTGTGAAATGGTTTCTGTTCCGCAACGTTTTGGCTCTGTGAGTGGGCCAGTTGTTATTTGTGAGCTATATAGCGCAGTCAGGAAATTCACACTCATGCAAAGAATGCTTGTTAGAACCTAAACTTAGTGAACTCAAGCCATCGGAAATCCCATTTCCCTTGATGCAAAGTTTAAGTACGCTATACATGAAATGATGACTGCAAAATAAATGAATAAACTATGTTTGGTGTAATATCAACTCACCTGTGACATCTGAGCCATTCCGAACATTGTCCGGCAACTGTCCCCACTGCAGACACTGGAATCCATTCTCAGTGAAATGGGCAATACCGTCATTTCCAGCTCCATCGTTGTGGTAGCAACTAGCATCTGTGGGGATTAGATCAACAAATTGGGGATAATCCCACAGTAGTTTCAGGGAGGCCCTTTTCTAATGAAATAACATGGAAACTCTGAGGAAAATGGCGAAGGTGAATTGTTCGATTACAGAAAAACAGCAATTGACAGATTAGGTAAGCATTTTTTTGGTCAACTGTAATATTTTGGGATTATGCACTACTCGGGAGTTAACCTTTGTCGTGTTCATGTGCTGCCCAAAACATGCTCACACTATATAACGTTGCCGCTATTTTTGATAAAAATAAAAGATGGAAATAGAAAGAAAACAACATGGGCTTACTAATACTGATGTCCATGTAATTATAATCTTGAATAAGGCGCAGACTCCTGCTGTGGAAATTATCGAATACCAATTGGGTCATATCATCATCGAATTTGTAAGGAATTCAGCTTTATTCACCGTACGCAGACAGTCACATGCCTTGGCGGTCGATACCCTCAGCATTGTGTGCTCATAAACCTATCAAGCTATATTATCAGCGGAAGGAAAGACATTGCGAGTATTTGGCCATCACTTTTTTTTACTGCGTAGAAGGGAATAACAAATCAATTAGACAATTGAAGTGAGACATGTTGAAACCTTTGCAATTCTCGGACAATATCACTCATAGAAGTGTTGCAAAATAACGACTGTTCCAAAATAGCAACATTTACTACACCGCATCTCGCATCTCAAGCAGGTTTCATGGAGATCAGTCGTGCGTGGTACTGGTTACGTCGAGCTGTTGGGGAAGCTACTAATCGGGTATCTACTGAATGGTATATACTTTACTGATTTCTCTAGGATCACAAGATCTAGCATCCTCGCAGTAGTCGGCGTATTTTACGTACCAGAAAATCAGTTATTTCACCATTCTGGCCTTTAAACCGAGGGTCAATATCATCTCGCATTGCAAGAAGACGACGTTTTTATTATAAGTTAGGTCGATGTATCCTGTCACCACTCTATGCGATAAAGTCATTTTCGTTAGTGTTGGGAGAGGAGTGTCTGTTGATGTGCGTGTGTAAAACATCGACCCAGCCATCGCTATGTAGTCATCGATATATAGATCTCCATGAACTGTTGAACAATTGCAACATATCAATTCGATGTAACATATCGGTACAACTTGGTATCGTGCGCAAATTGTTTGACTCTGAAATGCACTGGACCTTAGAAATCATTATTAGAGAAAAATGTATTGGCCCAAGAATCGATCTTTGGAGGGAACAACTTTAAACTTTTGGCTGAGTAGAGTAGACGAACGCTCAATATTTTCAACCCACAGAAACATGGGGTTTGAACGGAAGGTACATGTTCGAATTACCGACACAAAATAGATGTCATCCGAGGTAACATTAGCATAATTTACGCGATTCCTCAGATTCATCGTCATAGAGCGCAACTTGGTGGATAATGATCTAGATGTTGGATACACTCGTCACAGACCCGAATTCCTAGCTGCTCGTAGTTAGATTGTGCGATTTGTCAGAGTCAGCACGGTGACCACCCCCCCCCCCCCCCACCCCCCCCCCCC
>JAUOBX010101502.1:0-12818 GCA_032360705.1 Eupentacta quinquesemita
GTAGTGATTTGTCAGAAATTCCATATAGTAGAGAGTTGCAATTGTCCAACCTGGAAGTAACAAAAGCATGGACAAGTATGGCAGCAGATTCATCCGATAAACATCTGCGAATACTGCTGATATTACGGATATGGAAGTAAGCAGACTGACAGAGCTTTTGAACATGCGAGTCCATGGACAGGGTGTTATCAAAAACTATGCCCAGATTACGAGCAGTGAGAGAAGGCTCAATAATGGACTCGCCGATGTTCAAATCTCGAGTTTGTATACTACTCATGTGATATCTGGAAGTGAAAACCAGGAGTTCTGTTTTGGCTTCATTCAGTTTAAGTTTATTTTCCGTCATCCATTGCTTTATGTCTGACACACATCGCTCAATGCTCTGCTGAGCGGATGACTCAGAAAAAGGGGCGTTCACTTTGAAAGGTAGATATAGTTGAGTGTCATCCGCGTATAGGTGAACATTGAGTCCGTGCCTTCTAGCAATAGCAGCAATTGGTCCTGAATATAGAACGAAAAATAGTGGACCAAGGACAGAGCCCTGGGGGACACCACATAGGAGATCAGTACGAGAAGAGAGAGTTCCTTGAACATTTACGACCTGAGTTCTGCCACTCATGTAAGATTCAATCCACTTCAAGGCATTTCCTCCGACACCATTGCAACGGAGTCGTGTAAGGAGAATATCGTGATCAATGGTGTCGAAGGCTGCCGAGAGGTCGAGGAGAACGAGAAACACGCCATGCTTGTTGTCGATTGCACGCAATATATCATTTTTTACCCGGAGTAAGGCCGTTTCTGTTCCATGAAACTTTCTGTAAGCTGATTGAAATGGCTCATACAACATGTTCTCAGACAGATGGTCATTGAGGCGTGAGGCGACAACCTTCTCCAGAATTTTGGAGACGAAGGTAAGGTTGGATATGGGGCGGTAGTTATTCAAGTTCTCTGGGTCAAGGTTGTGCTTCTTCAAGAGCGGTGTTATGAGTGCATTCTTCAAGTAACTAGGGAAAACTGCAGTGGAAAGTGAAAGATTAACGATCTTTGTAATCACTGGTACCAGAATTGCGTGATGCCGCTTGACCAACCAGGTGGGAATAGGGTCAATCCCACATGAACTAGATGGTGAAGATGAAATAAGTTTCTGGATTTCATCCTCGGAAGCAGGTGTGAACATGTCAAGTGGTGAAACATCTGGAGGGGATTGTTCTGGGGTTAATAGAACATTACGGGAGAGATCCACTGTATCCAAAGCCTCACGTATGAGACGAATCTTAGACGAAAAGTGGTCCCCGAACCTCTTACATAAATCAATGACATCGTCATGCGTTGGTAATTTTGTTTGACCTTTATTGTGGAGTAATGATTCAACAGTTCTAAACACATCCCTTTGATTCTCGCAGTTGGATATTTTGTCTTTGTAGAATTCCATTTTTGCGTCAATAACCATGTTGACAACACCCGCACGCTGAACTTTGAAAGCTTGTCTATCTACTTCAAGTCTAGTTTTTCTCCATTTACGCTCAAGTCTCTTCCTCAGCTTCTTGGCTTCGGCAATCTCAGGAGAGAACCATGGGTTATGTGGGCGCATCGTTATAGTACAAGCTTTCAAAGGGGCGTGATTATCGAGAATGCTAGTGAGGGTGGAATCATACTGCTGAACCAAACTATCAACGTCATCAGCTGGAGAGGTTGATAAAGTAGACTGACAGATATCATTCGCAAAGTCAACATGGTTGATTGAGGAGCATTTACGATATGAAATTCGTTTCTTGGACAGTTTGGGCTTATGGATATACAAATTACAATGGATCGAAGCGTGATCAGTTAGGAAGCACGAAACACTGACAGAATTGACAGAATTGACCAACATTCAAGATGTCAAGCTTTACCTGTAAGTCAAGTTAATTGAATCCTATTGCACTTTTGCGTTGTGATTCCAACAATATTTTCATACGCTCAGTCAGGGTAGCCCTGGTTCTGGGTTGCTGTAATCTCACAGGCTACTCCGGAACCACTGTAAGTTTCCGGAATTACCAAACAGTTGTTTGCGTCTACACTATGGCCTGATGCTGAGTCGCTCTTGGCGGAATCGTTCCTCCGAGCGCGCACCTGTGATAGGGGACACCCACGAGCTACCATGACACTATCATATCGCACGTAAGTATATAGAAAAGTGTACTACTCGATTGTCTAAAAACATTTAGGTTAGACTGCCATCAATTAAGTTAGGAGGGAATCAACCAAATCGGGACAAGGACACACACTTCATGTGACATGCCCACCAACTCGCTTAGTACAATATACCTATATTTACGTTCGAATATTCGGCACCACATGAACTAAATACGACGAAAAATCACGTTATGTCCACAATATTAGCTGGTGTATACTTGAACATGCGGTTCCTCTCTACTGTGAAAGATTGTCGTTGTAAAAATACGTCGTTTTGCTATCAATGATTATATGCTGACTAATTGTACGATGAATTGCACGACAAATTGAGGAATCTTGATCATTCGTCTATTCAGTACTTCAGTATATGACCCCGGGTTAACATTTTGGATAAATCATGTGAATTTCTGGCTTTGACTGACAGAACTAATCATTTCTGACATTCAATATGACATCGTGTATACCTGAACATGCATTCGTTCCTCATTGTAATGTTGCTTCTTTGTCACAAGAACGGCAATGATTTACACAAATCGATCTTATCTCGGACACCGATACTTGCGAACTAACTGAGCAATTGTACACCCATCTTGATTAATTCTGAGGACTAACTGATTGATTCACCAGCCGTTCTGTAGGAGACGGGACCGGAGATGGTATAAACTCCCGGTTTCGACTGGCAGAACAAATAACTTCCTATATATGATATGATATTGTATATCTGCAGACTAACTAATTGATTCACCAGTCGTTCTGTAGGACACGTGACCGGATGTGGTATAAACTCTTGGTCTCGACTGGCAGAACAAATAACTTCCTGTATATGATATGATATTGTACATACCTAAACATGTATGTTCTTTATTCTAATAGTATGTTGTACCCGGCTAAACGGCAATAACTTACACCCATCGATGTGGTCTCGTTAACATATATCTGCAGACTTACTGATTGAAACCTTCAACTATCCGTCGAATGAGCATTGTTTGAATAGAGAGTACGGTGTACTCCGAACCACGATATCATCTGGTATGTACTTGCATTCGGCATGTATTTGTTCTTTATTGGAATGATGCAAACATTGATTGCATCACTTCAAACAAACAACCATGCTGCATTACCCTAACACACAATCAGACTGTATTGGTTCAATATACCACAGGCTACTTTGGTTTAACACATCACCACCAGGCTACATTGGTTCATGGAATAAGGATCCTTGGATGTTAGGTTTTAGGCGTAGCGAAAAGTTACTGTACAAAGTTGAATAATCCGCTCGGCGGCATTGCATCATTAGTGTAGTGTTGTTCTCATTTATGGTGATATGCAACATAAAGTATATTGACGGAAAAGGCATGAGTGTAGAGTAGAACGGAATGTCGTACGGATTGTCAAATGTCACAACAATTGTAGACTGATATATATCAGGGAAAAATTATGACACACATTCACAAACTTGAAAGGTAATTAAACACCATAAGATATATGAGGTACATGATCAATAATAACCACGTTTCTTCCTACTTCGATATAGTACCCAGCTTGAAGAGCATTTCAAGGATCGTCATGAACGAAGCTCGAATTGTAGAGGATTGAAAATGAATCGGACGATCATACGACTTTCCGTAATATAGTTATGGGTCCTTGAAGTTTGTGCCATGGTGAACACATTTTGAAAGTCAATAACTCTGCAACAGTCCATTCTAACGAGATGAGGTTGGACCACCAATTCGATGTAATATAAGCTTTGGTCATGGCCATCCTTGTGACACTTTTTTTTTATAGTATCGAGAGGTTGTGAGGCATTTGAATACGAATGAATGTCATTCGCTGGTCGGCTGGTATGTCACACACCACGTCGATGTAATAGCAGTGAACTGATCGATATGGACCGATGTCTTCCCTTGAATGAATCAATCACATCTCATTGACATCGGCCTCATCTAATAGTTTTGTCATTACATAAACATTACATCTGTGAGCATACTTACATGCAATCGAAACAACACGGTAATGGTCGTGTTCTACGCCTGTTCGTTCTTTGATGAGCTTAGCCTTTCTACGATCAGACCAAATATTATTGACAGATGGGCCTAATGAACATAACTGTGAAGATGATTTTGAGCTAGATTTGCTCTAACAGTTCTAACATACACTCTCATCAGTGCCGAGCATCCTACTAAACTTGGCTTCGCAACCATAGCACAAACACACAAAACGAGAGCACATCCACTTTCCTTTCAACCTAAAACAGGTCAAACTTAACTTCAATGTTCTTCTATATGGAGAGAAGATCTCTATCACCGTCAATACGTTTGTGACATGCGTACAGATCCAAGGACACACGTGTGATTCACACCGATATATTGTGCACACGCTTTGAACAGTGCTAATTTAGCCCTTTTTAGCCCAAAAATTCTGGGACATTCAGACAACTGTTTTCGATGGCCATTTTCACAAATTTAGAGGCATTCTTGCAAATGTAACCCAAACATAAATGGGAAGATAATACGAAGGCGAACCCAAAAATATAAACAGACTGGTTATCCAACCCAAATATGTTGGCATATCTCCGATGAAATATGCGAAATTCAAATCATGTGATATATCAATGAATTATGAGCTTGACGGTGAATTATTTCCATAATAACCCTTCTACACTGCTGATAAACCGGTTTTATTCCTAAATGTCATATCCATGTATTTTCTGGACGACCTGGATATATTAAGGACCTACTTATCCATCGCCTAAAATATGTGATAGCCTAACACTGTGCACTCACCCTAAGCACTTACGCTGTTTTCCTATTACCGGTTAAATCATGATAAGTTCCACCACCAAAAATGATGACTCAATGCAACAATTCAGTCCTGCAAATTAGAACAACATCAGCTGATATTGGTGACGTCACGCGGCACCGAAACGGAAGTGCAGCATGAACAGCTGACGTTTTGTAAACAAGACCATGTGTGTGCATTGCATGTGTAGGCCTATAGTACATTGTACAGAGTACAGTACAGACTAAAGTGTATTACATGTGGTAGAGAGCAGGTCGACATTTGTTTGTAAAACAACTCTCTCATCTTTCGTTTCTTTGCAATAAATGAAGTGGAATAGCTGAATGAGCCTTTCCACTGTGATGTAATATGTGTTGTACAGAAACTCCCTGTGTGCTCGTCGCAAAGCGAGTGAAAATGGTGCACGAATAACTGAGTGAGTAAGTACATCGTCCTAATAGTGTTGGCTAGTGCTAGCCTAGGCATATTTAACATTAGGTCAAGTGTTCTTGCAGTCGCAGTAAGCCTATCGCCATATCATAATTTGTAGCTGTATTCACTGTATAAATCGCTATTCATTTAGCAAATGACTCAAATTTGTGACTGTTTTTATTGGCTATCACTTCGAGTTACATTGACAGTGGATCATACCTCGAGTCCAAGAACTGTGAAAGTCAAGAACGTTATGATAACTTATGCCATGGTTTAGCAAAAATTGTTTAACTTAGGCGACAACGGAATGTATGCGTCCAGCCCTGCGCCACTTTTAATGACACTGTATATACGCTGTTTGTCTTACGTATGCACCGAGGACTGGTCTGGGGTGCCTTGTTCAGGGCTGCTACCCTCAACTGTTTTTGGACGGTTGGTCAGGTCGGATGATCAGGATGTCAGCGTCTGCAAAGATGAAAGAAGAAACCTACCGTGGACAACGTGGGCTTACTGTAGTAGGTGATACATGAAAGCACATGATGTGATGCTATACTATGCATAGCGCAACTTGTACTATTAATAGTGAAGCGTAATGTGGTTGGTTGGTACATCGAATGATTGCTAATGGCGAGTTGGTTCAGCTGAATTAACAGATAACAACAGTGACCCACCTCTAGTAATGAAGACGAATGATACTTGATGACTCGAAGATAATACAGGCAATCCCCCGGATGATGAACATTGATAACAGAGTTTAGCCATGGCCGTCGTTGTTGAATGATGATAATGCTGGAAAAGATGAGATGCTATAGGCCTACCGATCAAGTAATGTGTTCACTGTTGGAAAAGTTTGTAAAACATATCGATGAGAAACATTGTACTTCGTACTGAAGCATTTTGGGTCAACTGAGGAATACCCTGCAACTACAGAGCTAAATACCAAACTCTGCACATGAGTAGGCCATATGCGCTTAGCCATGATATTTTTAATTGACTTATCATCAGAAGAGTTGCGGAAGAGTTGCGGTATTCTGCGATTCAGGATGGTAAATGTGGGTGGTCGCCCACTCTAGTAGTCTCTTGCCTAGCCAATCCTCAAGTGCTGCTTACAAAAGTTGGTAGTGTCAGCACTCTTCAGATGAACAGAGGTTGGGTGGGTGGCCTGTACCCTTGATGAAGTGTTCAATAGAAATATTTCGAGACTACAAATGTATGAAATGCTGCAAATAGGGGGGAGGGGGTCATCAGGTCATATACAGGTATTGGGAGCATTAATACATGTGAATGAACAATGTCTTACTTCATTTCCTTCTATTCTTCGATCAGGATCTCCCCTCTTAGGTCAGACAGTAGGTTGAATTCCCAGCTGTCGGTAGTTCCCTCATACAGGACTGCATATACTATCTTCATCGGATCGGTGTGTGGTTTGGTGTCTCCCATGACTTTTCCCCGATACCACTCCATGGAACCATCTAGGTTTTTGAATAGGTGTTTGATGACTTTCCATTCAACTGTGCTGGATCAGCTGTGTAGATTGAAAGAGAGGACTTTGCTTGGGTTTGCAGTCGACGTTCCTTCTGAACATGTAGTTTCTTTACAAACTCTTGGTTTGCTTCATTGATGCCTTTATTTATCTGTTGTTGTGATCTATAAACCAGTGTGTTTGGACTTGTAGCAAGTTCTTCAGTGAGTCCAGTTTTACCTGTGAATTTTGTTTCAACTGTCTGATGCTATATTTGTCACCTTTCACTGAAAACTGGAAGAGCTCTTTTGGGCCACTTGTATGCAGAACCCTCTTCTGAAAGGAAGTTTGTACTCTGAGGGCCTGTTCCTTCCCCTCGTCAGGGATCTTTGCGTATTCCTCCCGGAATGTGTTGAGAGTCCAGACCCCGCCAATGGTCGGAATCTGGTGGTCTCTTTAGCTCTGGATGACGAGGAAGACTGGTACACCCTTGCCTCATCAAGTATCTCAGTTGCGTTCAGTGATTGGAGCCATGTACTAGGTTTGTTGTTCGTCCACAACACGAAGGTCTCTAAGGCGACCATCCGAGCGTTTAGTTTCGGTCGGTGGAGACGATCGAGAATGGCAAAGTCCCGCTCAGAGCATGTATTAGTTTTTGGAACATGCTGAGTACTTTCCTTCATTTCCTGATGTGTAGAATTATGAAGTCCACCTGGCAGCTGATCTTTTGCCTGTCGGTCCAAGATGATTACGAATGATTCGATAATAAGTTCCTGAGCAATTTGGATCATGTACTGCATATCCTCATTATTTTCATTGAACAGTGCATTGTAGAGGATATCTTTGTGTAGTGTTCCCCGACCGAATATCTATATCTCTTCTTTCAGCAGTGGAGATGCATCGCAGCTGTAATGTTGGAGAGCACTGTACAACTTCTCCAGTGCAGGGTTGACTTCTAGGATGGATGCTGCAGATAAACGGTCCAGTTATCAACTTGTACACTATGCCCAAGGCTCTCACACCAGCCTGGTGCACCTTCTGTGTAGCGTCATACTTGACACTTCTCAGGAGTTGGTTGGGGTCAGGAAAACTGTCTAGGAAGCTAGTCATGTCTCCGAGATAGTAAAATGCAGCTCCGGCATCATAAAAGATAATGTTAAATCTGTTTCCTCTGATTGTCACCATTTTGTTCACCTTGTCCATCTTACTAAGGAATGATTGCCAGTGACTAGCAACACCAGATCTATCACTGCCATGTGGTGTGAACGCTTTACAGGCAGTTCTGACCATACGTATAGCACCTGATTCACTACTTGCAAATGTATGTGGGTTACGACCTCCCTCACTGACCTGATCCTCATCTGCTTCTGTTGCGAAGTTCCCCAATATATACATCTTGCAAAAGAAATTACCCATTTCTTTCATTGATGCTTTGCTTTGATTAGATAACGATTCCCAATTTTGTGTCACTTTCGCAAGGCACTCACTTCTGATTTGTTGCAATTGTGAATTGAAGGATGGATTGGTTGGACCTTGATCGGACATTGTGTGTTTGATCGAAGAAATTAGCTGTGCAATTTTGATGTCATCTGGCTGATCCTCGGATAGAGTCAGTGACAGTTCCTTCATGGCGATGTTAAAAGACTCTATCAAAGCGTCGGTAGTGCCCGAGGCCATTTCATCCATGCCTATTGATAGTGTTTTACCTTCGGGAGTGGTCACCTGGAATCCCTGGTAGTGCCGGTGCCATTTGGTAGTCCCGTCGGAGTGCAAGCAGTTGCTGTCATTCTTCATCAACTCCGCTGTTATGTGCTTTAGGGCTACATATTTACCTTCTGCTATCATCCTCGATACGACCGATTTGGACGGCAAACATTCTGGGAGTTTGGAGGTTAGGTTGCGGAGAACTGTGTCAATGACGGAGTTAACTTTGCTGATGCTGACATTATGTTCACATACTAAAGTCATTATTGTTTGTCTGATCTCATTGGTATATTTCCCATTCTGAAATGTGCTAATCATGTCACATCCCATGACTGCATCCAATTGTTCCAATTCAGAAATCCTTTCTTTGTAGGAAGACAGCCTTTCCTCAAGTTCACAGATCTTTTCTTCATCAGCATTTATTTGTTTGTTCTTCAGTTCCACCTTTGACATTTTGAGCCAACTAACCCTCTTCTGCAGCTTCTTCTTATCTTGTTTGTTCTTTTCAAGTTCCTGTTTAGCTTGTAATAGTTCTGTGTTGAGTTTGTCAATGGTTGATTCTGCTTCCAGAATGCATGCTTTGTTTTCAACATCCTCTTCTTTCAGTTTGGCAATTTCTTCTCCTCGGTGTTCGATGTTGAGATCTCTGCGCTTCAATTTTTTGTTCATGTTCCGAACTTGGGCAGTGTCATGTTTTAGCCGAATTTTTTCATGTCGTTCTGTCAACTTTTCGAACTTTTCTTTTTCTCTTTCATACTGTCTCTGCCATTCATCACTTTCTCTGGTAGCTTGTTCCAAGTGGTTTGCATGTTTTTCAGTTATTTCATGAAGTTCCTTCAGACTTGCAGCTTCTTGGGTCTCAAGTCCTCTAATTATTCTGACCATTTCCTCATTTGCACCACATTGATGGTCTAGTTTTCTTTTGAGAGTGTGAACTTTCTTCTCCAAGCTGTCCACAGCAGGAGCCTCCTCCTTGGGTGGTTGAAATGTTGCTTCTTTGTAGGATCTCAGACTACTGGACTTGTTTTTGCTCAAAGTTTGTATTTTCTTCACTGTTCTCTTACATTTCTGCAAGAAGGTTTTGCTACAGTGTACAGTTTGTAGGTCTGTTATATTAACAAGTAGTTCAAGTGCCCTCATCTTCTCATTGAAACAGCCCATCAACTCATAAATTAACCCATGAGTTAAGTCACTTTGTTCTAACCTAACGCTGGGGGATCCAGAGAAAATAGCTTTGTAGCTGAGATTATGCCTCCTGGTGAAGGTTCCCGGATAAAGAGCATCTTCATCCTCCTCCATCTTGATCTGCAAAACAAGAGATCATACAGTGGCTCGCAGAGGGCAACACGGTCCATCTCAGGATCGGTAATTAGCTGCAGTTTGTTGCTGCGCTCATTGAAAGGATAAGCTGTTTGCTTTGACTCGGACTCTGGAACTATCTTGCTCTTAATAATCGTATTTGTTCATTATGATTTTATTTATTTATTCATCAATAGGATGCCGACATGATACTAACTGTTACCGTTGAGGGGAGCGAAGGAGGTGGGGGAGATCATAATTACAGCCTTGAGAAAATCATACATACAGCATGGTGTAAAAGCTGTGAAAGATAGATATAATTTTTATTCAGTCGATGAGCAATAAAATTACACATTGAAAACTGAAACGTTCTTCAAGCCTCTGAGAATAGAAATAGTAGAATAAGAGAACATGTATGCTACAAAGCAAAATGTCAATATGGAGATATAGATGTACAAGCTAATTACACAAAAATTTAGGCAGAAGGAAAGAAACTGGCGGTGAAATGAGGCAAGAAATTTGCAAATAACTGAAATATGCATTGACAGAGTGATCAGGGGAGGGGTAGGGAGAGAGAGAAGGTGGTGGGGTAGGGGCCAGGGGAAGGGTGGAGGTGGTTGGGGTGGCACCATTTTGTGATATTTGCTGGGTGCCGGAAAGTTCACAACAGATTTGGGCCAGGTACAATATCAGAGCACTCTATGAGCTTGCCCTCCCCCCTCCTCAGCTTTTCTCCCCACTGCCCAGTGGAATGTGGGGTCCCCTGCTCCCAAAATATATGTTAATTTAGGCCTAATGAAACCACCCCCATGTATAGTGAGACTACATCAGATGTCTGGGCCTATTTGTTGGGCCTATGGTGTGTAAGTGTGCAACAACTGGGTTTTTATTGTTCAATGCTTTCACAAATTAAAGAATGTCTTACCTCATATCAGTCAGTACTTCACAGAGATATTCAGTAGAAAGTTCTTCTCAATCAATTGTCTGCCAAAATATCCATCTTCTTCACTTCATTTCATATCTTTAGCAAGTATCTTGTGCTTCCAACTGCTGTGTTTTGATATGTGGAGCGAACTGAGCTGAGCTGCTGAGCTGAGCCGGCTTTAGCGTACCTAGTTACGCGGACCTGGGATTTTGTTGTTTTGAATTTCGCGGTACGGTCTAGGTCGCGGTGATCAACAGCACTTCCGGGAGTGGGAGGATTGGTCATTATTGCCGAATTATGGCCTAAATTGTGGGTGTGATGTGTGGAGAAACGAAAATGATTGATTCTTTACGTTTCGACCATAATTTCATGCTAAAATTAAGCCGTAAATCACGCAAAACCCTGTCAAAAAGCCGTTTCAAGTCCGATCTTCGCGAATCAGACGACAGCCGATATTGCTGTTTATACTCAGCAATGAATATTCAGTTTTGTTTACTTCTACCTATGACACACCCCCCGGAATCCACCAATCATGAGTGTTGTTTCTTAGCCTAACGCCCCAAACCGGTGCCATTCATAAACTTCCCACGTTCGTTGTTTACGTGCGGTGCGAGCACCGCTGAGCTCTGTTGCCGATTGCCGATTTCTGCCTCCGGTGATTCGCACCGCACTACTGATCATCCCAATAAAATTATATCCACTGTATTTTCGGATGAAATAAATGCTAGTATATCATGAATGATAGTTAAAAGTTTTTTTTCAATTTATACGTAAGGTAAAACTGACGGCAATTGTAAAATTTCCAGAACAAATTCCGACGGAATGTGTAGAACAGATATGGGCAGCACATGATTCAACCTGGTTGTGCTTCGTTCCGTGAGTTAGAAACTGAGCTCGTTAGCGAAGAAAATTGAGGATTCTCGATGTTTTTGCATGAAATGTGCGGAACGAGGTAACCTGTAGGTATATTCAATATGTGTAGAATGTATTACGTGTGAAAATATTGATATTTATGAGCATATGGTCAAGAGTTTGGTTTAGAAAAAGTGTGTGTTGTTGCCGCCAGTCCGCGTAATGTGTTGATTGCATAGACAGTTCAACTGTCCTTATATTCGCGTGGATGACGTCACGTAACGAAAGTGCCTACTCATAGTAACTAGACTTTTACACATTCCAGTGGAATATATTGTTGTGGCAGGAGTTTCTGATTCATATAATGTTTACATTTAAAACGTAGCGTGCCTACGCGTTTCGCTATCATACGAACAGTGCGCGCTGTTCGGGTCAATCCTTCAAGATATCGTTCCCCCCCTCTTGAAAAAATGAGAAATCCTCACAAAAGACAATAGTTTCGTGGAACTGATCCATACACAGTAACAAGGGATGACACATGCATATTTGGGAAGATAACAGGTAAAAGATGAGCATTGAAGCAGTTTATTCTCGATAAATAATTCAAACACTGACTTTGACAAGGGTTTCACATTCAGGAAGTCGTCTGTCGACAGTTTCCGAATAGTCTACTTCCATTTTTTGGAGTTTTCCATCGTCTGCGAGTGTGTCCGCCATGATGATGACCAAAATGTTTCTCTCGAATGATTCGGGTTGCCTGGACGGAGTTTTATTCGACGGGAGGTCGAGGGGTTGCTGAAATTCATTCGTCGTCCAATTTCCCATTTCGGAAAGCTGCCTCATACATTCACTGATGAAATCTACCTGTCTTGTAATTAATTCAAAGAATAGTTGGACTCGATAGTCTGACAGATGTCTAGCAGTAATCAACACAACAACAGCAACAAAGTAGAATGTTGCCACTCGTCGCGCCTGTGGTAGTTCTGACTCCGAGTCCGAGTCCGACACATCGACATCAGGGCAGGATATAAATATTTATTGTATTATATTTGCTATGTTTCGGAAGGTTAACGTGTGGCGAATATGGAGGTTGGTGTCATGCCTCGCCCCCCCCCCCCCTCCACCCCCCTTCCCCACATCCACCCCCTCCCCACCCTCACCCCACCCCCTCTCACCTCCCCCATCGCACCC